>CM031236.1:32022278-32299778 GCA_018340775.1 Taxus wallichiana var. yunnanensis | reverse complement strand
GTTCATATCAAGGTTTGTGGTGACCATGTTTAAAACCATGGAAGGAGAGAGAGAATTTCTTTTGAACAAGATCATCAATCATATTGTAGGACATGTTTCGTAGGGGTGATCATATTGTAGTTAAGCGTGTGAATGTTTTTCTACCATATTCACACTAAGGGGGTAATGTTAGGAATTTATTTATTAGTGATAACATTATGTCAGTGGGATAATTATGGGTGTAACTATAAATGTAAATGTAACCACCGATTATGCTAAAATGTAAAATAATAGCCTAATCTAATGCAAGTTTGCAGTAAATAAATGAAACAATGAAATATAGAAATTAACCAAAGAAACTAAGCAATAAAAATATGAAACCCTAATTACAAAGAGGGTTAGAAGAGCCTTAGTTGATTTGAATAGGTCATTGTATTGTGTCGCAGTGGAGACCAATGGACAAAGATGGAAGACCGTCGCACAAAAGCTTGGAAAAATGTAGATCCAACTCATTTGACTAGACTAGCGTGCTCAAGAGTGATACCTTGGTCTAATTCATGAGTGCCCTCATTTGTGTAGATGCTCGAAAACCTCCTCTGCGGTGTCACAAGAGGTTCACACTTGTTCACCTTTTGTCGTGTGTATGTCATTGTAAGATCGCCGAGGTCATTGTACTATGTCAGTAATGGAGACCAACACAGATGGAAGCCTCACAAAAATTAGAAAATGATTGATTATTGATTTGATGAGATTGGGGCTCTGGAGAGGGATAAGGGCACCTATGGGTGCATTGGTCCGATTTTTGGGTTCCCTGGTCTATGTAGATTCTAAGAAAACCTCCTCTAAGGTGTCACAAGAGGTTCACACTTGTTCACTTTTTGTCATGTATATGTTGTTATAAGATCGCCAAGGTCATCTTGTAAATCATGCAATGAAGAAAACACCTGTAAAACTCTCAAATAAACATCAAATCCTAAAAAAGAAAGATGTAAAATAAGGGGTCAAATTGTCCTCAGCCACCACAATGGTGGACTTACAACTGAGCGTTGCACTACATCTCAGACCCAATGTAGTTCTGTGTGTGTGAAATTATGCCCTAGGTTGCTCTTGTGTGTGTTGCACTTTGTGAGTTACAAACAAGTAACAAGATCGGGAAATTTTTAGTGGTGAATATTTGTTAATTCGTGAATATTCCGGTTTTTGAAATTTGAAATTGGCAAATTTTTAGGGTACAAGTTAGGACTAGTTCAGAAAAAATTTATAGTACAAGTTAATTTTAGGGGTTAATTCGCCATTCCCATGAAATAGAAATTCACAAAATTTTCCTAAATATAGTCAATCAATAGCAAATTTTTATGCTATTGGCTAATATTATATAGTATGATGTCGGTTGGTAGCATAAAAATGCTACCGGCCAACAACATTTTATCTTACTACCAACAACATATAATTATGATGTCGCCAAGATGTATAAAAATGTTATCGGCCAAGAGCATTTTTTATGATACAAATTGACAAAATACTATATGATCTCGATCGGTAGCATAAAAATATGCTACTAATCGGTAACATATAAAAAATATACCATCTGGTAGCATTTAATAGTGATGTTGTGATGTCTTGATATTCTTCATTTGTGTGAAATATAATTTTCACATATTCACCAAATATTTTCTAAGGATTTTTTTGAAGGGACCCTTAAAATTTTCCCTAAACTAGATGTAGAATGTAAATAATGTGTGCATGGAAACAATAGACTCACCTCCTATGAAGTATGATGCAGATGAACCAACCTTTGTCCCTTGTGATGGAGCTAGATGGATGCAAATGGAGCTATATATGCCTTGATGGATGCAACCTTAGGTGGGGATAGTAGATGCTTAGTGTTTGGTTCCTTATTATGATAAAATAACTTTATATTTATATGATTCCTTCTCTTGAATTTCATAATTAACCCTGAAAAGGCCGACTACCAAAAAGATAAGATGCTCAAATGGATAGAAAGGACCCAAAAAGTGTGACCAAAGTATAAAGAGGACAAGGGAGCCTAAGCGGCTGGCATCTGGCTAAGCATTGGTGTCTAGAATGACAAATGTCGAAAGGTGAAAAGACAGTGGGCAAGTAAGAGTGCAAGACTGAAAGTATAAGCATAAACCAAAGGTGGCCAAAGACATGGACTAATTAGTACTTTTCTTACTTAGGAACAATATGAATAGTAGTATGCGATCGAGACTAGATAATTACCCAAAGTGCGTGATTTTGTGTTTACATTTGCTCCCACTTTATGTTAGTTGAGCAAGATTCTAGTAACATAAGTAGATAAAGATGCATACACGATATCCATGTAGATTGATGTAGAAAGTGTGTCAAGGGACTAAACAAGGCATGGAGTGATAAATAGATGGAGCGTGGAGACTAAGATACAAAAGTTTAAAAGGTGATCAAAATGAACCTCAAAGGGAGGAGAATGCGTGTGTAAATTTTGATTTTGTACCTATTATTGGTGTCGATGTGTGTGATGTTGGTGATGTTGATGCTGCTTCCCATATGGATGTGCTGCAAAAGAGAAGACGATCAAGTAGTCAAATATGCATGTATATGTATAAAAAGCATGTAAGGAAGTATGTAAAAGAAAATGCTAAAAAATGTGAAAAAGGAACATGTGCACCTAATATGTGAAGAGGAAAGAACATAAAAAGGATCCTATAGATGATGTCGATGTGTGCTAGTTTTTGGAGATCTCATGCCAATGTAATGTAAGAAATGTAGGGAGAAACTTTCTAGTGTTGTCCTCCAACCTTTAAGCTGCTTCCGTTGGTATGCCCTATAAAATCTATTGTGTGAATGCCCAGTGCTAAAGGAATATCTACCCTGTCAAAATCATCTATGACATGTCAAATAACGTGTAATTGTCCCCCATGTTACTAGCACTCTAGGAAATACCTGGTATTTAGGCATTTAGCATCCAAGAAAGGTTGTTATAGTAAGGACCCAAGGCTGATTATGAGCCCCATCTAAAAGCCCGAAACTTTTGGTATCGGTCTTGTGTTGTGTTATGTATACTCTATATGGGGTGACTGATTCACCCAAATGATGCCCCCTCGTTTGGGGTGCATGCAACATCGTTGAAGGAGAATGTGGCCCAAAGGAGGACCGACCACTGAAACCATGCCCTGTAGGTGGGAAGGGGATGTGTTTGGTAAAACCAAGGCACATGCAAACAAGTGGTTGGAAAACAAGTGTTAGTACAAGAAAAGACATACATGCATGTATAAGACAAAGTGTAAGCTAACAAACAATGTGTAAGCTAAAACATGTAAGAAGACAATGTAGACCACAAAAATCGGGTTACAAACATGGGACATCACTCACGATGTCGCAAGACAATCAAGGCTAACGAAGCCAAAAGCATACAAGTGTGCACACAAGACAAAGGACAAATCCCACAAATAATGGCATACAATGAAAAAAAAGTACAAACAATGTAACAAATAACCATGGTGGCAAATAGTCCTACAAAACAAATGTTGCACATGAAGCACCCGTTAGCATGTTAGAAAGATAAAAAGTATTTCAAAGCATGTATAAATTGATAATGTAGCATGTTATGAAACAATAAACCTTATAGTATATGAAAGTGGATACCCCAAGAGCACTTTATGAGACTGGTACTAGGTATTGTGCCAAGTATCCATGTTGCATGTGAGGGACTTGTAGCGTTAGTGATCATACAACTAGAAATGAAGTGAACACACATGTATGTACGATAAATATGTTGACATACAAGATATCTATCTAGCATGTGTAATAAAGTGAGCATGTACAAGTAAATGCAAGCAAGATTAAATGCAACCAAGATATGTAGTATGATATGGATGGATGGAATGGAATGCAAAGTGAATGATAGGAGCAATGTGCCCCCTGAGTGAATGGAATTATGTGGAGGAAGGTTCATTTATTTATGCCCCCTAAACAATCAAGAATGAACCATAAATGAGAGTGCATCATCGGAAAATGGTGTGAATGATGTGTTGTATGCAAGTTGATGAATGTAGCATGGTGTGGTGAGTGTATAGTGATGATATGCAACATAGAGATGAGGTGCGAGAATGTGTGATGATTTAGCCTAAAGTGTATATCACAAGATGAATAGAAGAAGTGATGATTTAGCCTAAAGTGTATATCACTAAATGATGCAAGTGGAAGTGATGATGTATCCTATAGTGTATATCACTAATCTAGGAATGTCGTATGAGAAAAATATTGAATGGTTGAATGTGTGAGTGTGATGTGGTCCATTTGATTTGTATACCCTTGGCAGTCAAGTATGGACCGAGGGACTAAAGTGTGTCATAGGGTAGTGAGTGTGTGCATAAAAGTAGACAAGTAAAATGTGCAATATATGTAGTAGATGTAGTGTGATATGTAAAACTGTAATGTGTAGTGTGTAATGTAAGATGTATAAAATGTAATGCAAGATGGGAAGATGATATAAAATGTGTAGATTCATAGTAGATGTAAGACGTAAGATGTGGGATGTAAGATGTAGGATGTAAAATGTAAGATGATGTGTGTGTATAAAAATGTAGGGTATGTGAAGATGCGTAATGTGTAATGTCTATTGTGCAATGTGTGAGGTTCATGTGTATAGGATGCCCTCAATAGTCAAGTGTGAACCAAAGCACAAGAGTGCGTTATCGGGTAATGTTAATGTTACCATGATCATTTCTATTGAATGTTGGATTATGATGTGATGAAGATGTAAACATGTGTTATTGAGGGGGAGAAAGTATAATGCCCCCGAAGTGTGTCATGGTGAATATGATCATGTGACATTGTCTAAAAGATGATCTATGTTGTGGTAGAAACCCACCTTTGGATTATTACTAAAGAGACATGATAAGCAATAGAATGAGGTGGATCATACAAAGATCCATTGCGGCATAGGGTGTAGATGTTCATTGCGTACTCTTCATCAGTGAAGGGTACTGGTGGATAATCATGTGCATACCAATGAGAAAGATTCGATAATAAGCAGGAGATGAATCATTAGCAATAGAAACATTTCCAAATGGCATAGGGAACATGATAGAAGTGTGGTTGATGTCTAAAGTACCACCAATATAGTCAAGCCAATATTTCCCAAGTGTTAGTGGAGAAGTGTGAGGGGCACATGCTACAAAGACTATCAAATGAAACACACAAAGACCATAGGTGGCTATAATGTGATAATAACCATGGTAAAGGTGAGGTGAGTGAATTGGTGGTAAAATGTCATTAAGCATCAAGCCAAGCCTAGTTAAGCCTTCATGTGTGCAAATAGTATCTGAACAAGTACGATTGACTAGAATATGATGCCAAAAAGAGTTGTTGATCAATAGTGTGCATGTGAAAGGTGGTGGTGGAGATGTAGACTAAGTCGGGGAGGGTGAAACAATGTCTAAGGTGTTGACAGACCCCTAATAGAGTATCATAGCATTAGTAGAAGGAGGGGTATTTAAATTTTTATTCACCTGGGCCATCACCACAAATGTGTCATTGAAATAGGAGTCATCTACATCGATAAGGGTAAAATTAAGTTGCCTAATGCTCATCAATAAGTTAGACTTCATCACCACAATCCTCATAGAATCATCTATATTAGCATTATCACGTTGTATAGCTTTGTCGAGTATATAACTAGGATTTGCATAGGGTGTGGAGCAGTAGTGCTTATCGGAGTAGATATGGTGGGTGAGATAATTGTCATAATGTGAGTAGAAATATTTGGAATACTTGGAGCGGGAGAAGAGGACTATGAAGTGCTAGATTGACCAATGTTGTATGTGTCAATACTATTATATGGAATAGGTTTGAGGGAGGAATAGGCATACCACTAATAAGGTCTATGCGGCGGCAGAATTTGAATGGTTTTTGATCGTATCACTGTAATAATAGGTTCATATCCATCATGTAAGAATTTGACACATTGGTGGACAAGTAGATGGGACCGCTTGCATTGCCTGGATCCAAGGTCTACCGAGTAACAGATTGAATTGAAATGAGGCATCAATAACATAGAAGTTGGTGAGGATGGTCTTAGGTCCGACCCGAATATGTAGTGAAATAGTCCCTAGACATGTGCGAGTAGTAGAGTCATAACCCCGAATAAGAGTAGAATTCTTAGAAATTAGGTTATCATTAATACCCAATTGTTTGAGAAGGGAATGAGCACATAGGTTGACAAATGACCCATTATCAATAAGTACATGTTTGATGCAAGTGGTGCTAATAATGACAATAATAAGCAAGGGCACACATGGATTGTTTTTAGAAAAAGGTGATATGTCCTCATGAGTGAATGATATAACATGTGGCAGATTTTTGAGAGACTGAATGAGGTGTGTGAAGGCCACCGCAAAGTTATCACTTTCTATATGAATGACATGAAGGGTTGCTTCTAATGTTTGATGAAAATTTGGTGCATTATGCAATAAGTCATAGAGGGAAATTTTAGCTGGTGTATTTTTAAGTTATTCAATGATATCATAGCCCTTAGGAGGAGTAGAAGGAGCCGAGGAAGTGATAGGTGGAGGAAGAGAAGTGGGTGGAGCCGTAGGAGGATGAGAGTGCAGTAGTTACTACATTGATGGAAGGATCAGCCCTAGGTGTAATAAAGTGAGGAGGATGTTGAGTACAAACTTGCATGAAATCAACAACAATAGTAGTAACTATACCGAGACTTTAGTTGGTGCGAAAGAAGGATAAGATGATTGGGTCATGACTTGATAAGGAGAAGACATATTCAAAAGAAAGGGTTTGATCGATCGGGTTCACCAAAATGATTATGCTAAAATGTAAAATAATAGCCTAATCTAATGCAAGTTTGCAATAAATAAATGAAACAATGAAATATATAAATTAACCCAAGTAACTAAGCAATAAAAATATGAAACCCTAATTACAAATATGGTTAGAAGAGCCTTAGCTGATTCGAAGAGGTCATTGTACTATGTTGTAGTGGAGACTAGCTGAATAGAGATAAAAGACCGTCATACAAAATCCTAGAAAAATGTAAATCGATATATTTGATTGGACTCGAGTGCCTAGAGAGGGATAGGGGTGTCTATGTGGGCCTTTGTATGATTTCTAGGCAGCTTGGTACATGTAGATGCTCAGAAAACCTCGTCTGAGGTGTCACAAGAGGTTTGCACTTTTTCACATTTTTTTGGTATGTATGCCGTTATAAGATCATTGAGGTCATTGTAAACATGCAATGAAGAAAGCACATGCAAAACCCTCAAATAGACATCAAATCCTAAAAAATAAAGATGCAAAATGAGGGGTTAGACATCCTCAACCTCTCAATGGTGGACTTACAACTGAGCATTGCACTACATCTCAGACCCAATGTAGTTTGTGTGTGTGTGTGTGTGTGGAATTGTGCCCTAGGTTGCTCTTATGTGTGTTGCACTTTGTGAGTAGCGAGCAAGTAACTAGATGTAGAATGTAAATAATGTGTGCATGGAAATAATAGACTCCCCTCTATGAAGTGTGATGTAGATGAACCAACCTTTGTCCCTTTTGATGGAGCTAGATGGATGTAAATGGAGCTATATATGCCTTTGATGGATGCAACCTTAGGTGGAGATAGTAGATGCTTAGTGTTTGGTCCCTTATTATGATCACATAACTTTATATTTATATGATTCCTTCACTTGAATTTCATAATTAACCTTGAAAAGGTTGACTACCAAAAAGATAAGATGCTCAAATGGCTAGAAAGGACCCAAAAAGTGTGACCAAAGTACAAAGAGGACAAGGGCACCTAAAGGGGATGGGGGTGCACTGATTGCCGGCATCCTGGCTAAGCATTGGTGTCTAGAATGAAAAATGTCAAAAGGTGAAAAGACAGACTAAGCAAGTAAGAGTGCAAGACTAAAAGTAGAAGCATAAAGCAAAGGTGGCCAAAGACATGGGTTAATTAGTACTTTTCTTACTTAGGAACCATATGAATAGTAGTATGTGATCGAGACTAGATAATTACCCAAAGTGTGTGATTTTGTGTTTACATTTGCTCCCACTTTATGTTGGTGAGGGAATTCTCAGTAACATAAAGTAGATAAAGATGCATACCTGATATCCATGTAGATTGATGTAGAAAGTGTGTTGAGGGACTAAACAAAGCGTGGAGTGATAAAAAGATGGAGCATGGAGACTAAAGATACAAAAGTGTAAAAAGGTGATCAAAATGAACCTAGGGCAAGGAACGCATGATTGTAAATTTGATGTTGTACTGTTATTGGTGTCAATGTGTGTGATGTTGGTGATGTTGACACTGCATTTCCCATACGAATGGGCCTGCAAAAGAGAAGACAATCAAGTATTTAAATATGCATGTATATTTATAAAAAGCATGTAAGGAAGTAAAAAAATGCTTAAAAATATGAAAAAGGAACATGTGCATATGATCTATGAAGAGGAAAGAACATAAAAAGTATCCTATAGATGATGTCAATGTGCACAAGTTTTTGGGTGATCTCATGCTAATGTAATGTAAGAAATGTAGGAGAAACTATCATTTGGTATCATCCTCCAACCTTTAACTGCTTCCCGTTGGTATGCCCTATAAAAGCCGTTGTGTGAATGCCCAGTCTAAAGGACTATCCACCATGTCAAAATTCTCTATGACATGTCGAATAACTATGTAACTTTCCCCTAGTTACTAGCACTCCAAGAAAGACTGTTGTATTGCCCCCTAGTTTTAGGCATCCAAGAAAGGTCGTTATAGTAAGGACCCAAGGCTGATTATGAGCCTCATCTGAAATTGAAATTGTGTTGTATCGGTATTGTGTTGTGTTATGTATACTCTATATGGGGTGATTGATTCACCTAAATGATTCCCCCTCGTTTGGGGTGCATGCGACATCGTTGAAGGAGAATGTGGCCCAAAGGAGGACCGACCACTAAAACCATGCCCTGCATGTGGTAAGGGGATGTGTTTGGTAGAAACCAAGGCACATGCAAACAAGTGGCTGGAAAACAAGTGTTAGTATAAGCAAAAACATACATGCATATATAAGACAAAGTGTAAGCTAACCAAACAATGTGTAAGGTAAAACATGTAAGAAGACAATGTAGACCGCAAAAGTGGGTTGCAAACATGGGACATCACTCCTAATGTCACAAGACAATCAAGGCTGACAAAGCCAAAAGCATACAAGTGTGCATATAAGGAAAATGACAAAGCCCACAAACAATGACATATAATGAAAAACAATTACAAACAATGATACAAATAACCATGGTGACAAATAGTCTGTAAAACAAATGTTGCACATGAAGCACCCATTAGCATGTTAGAAAGATAAAAATTATTTCAAAGCGTGTATAAACTAATAAAGTAGTGTGCTTTATGAAACAATAACACTTGTAGTATATGAAAGTGAATGCCCCCAAGAGTAATCCATAGGGATCCAAAATGACTCTACTTTATCAAATCAACCAACACAAATAAGGAAAAAAATACACGAAGGTTCTGTCTTTTGTTTAGTGACATGACTTTTGCCTGTGCGGGATGGTGGTTACTGAACCACCGCCCCACCATGGTGGTAGTCTTGGGACCGCCGATGCTGGGCATTGGGCGCGAATGGCTCTAGCGAGACGAAAAAAAAATATGACACGGAAAATCCCAGAATTCCAAAGGTGTCCATGTCTCTTCTTCTGCATGACCTTTCCCATTCTCCAGTGCACGAGAGAACATGAGAAAGGCTATAAATGCATGTTATGGAAGAGAACAAAGGTATCAATTATGAAGCAAGTGAGTAAGAAGCTCTTAGTGTTGGAATTGTGATTTGTAGAAGCAAGGAGTAATTGAGACAGAGCAAGCAAGTAAGTGGGAGGAAGTGTGAGATATTATCTACTTCTCTTCCACACTTATTGTAATTTATATACTTATTATTGAATTGGCCAATAAAATAGGAAGAAAGAGCAATAGCCCTTCCCGATTGGTTTTTCTCCTCTAGAGGTTTTCAAGATAAAATTGTTCGATGTATGAGTTTATATTCTTTTCCTTTCTACAAATTGTTGATTCTAAGCGCAAGTATAATTCATTCATTAGCTATCTTTGTTATTTTTCGATAGAAAGTAGAACATCAACGATTAATTGTGATTACGTGGATAATTCTAAAGTTGAAGAGTTTACAGAATCATTTTGGTATCAGAGCTAACAATTATCTAGGACTATGGTATTTGTTCTTGGATTTGTATGACAGTGACAAGATCTAAAGGCAAAGAGGCTTTACCTTGCGATCCAGAAATTTCTACAAAGAAGTGGAAACAAAGAATTCAAGGACAAATGGAGGAAGAGAACTTGGTCCAGTAGAATCGAGATGTTGGAGACCATGATGGATAGGATGTTTAGAAGGCAAGAAGAGCTTGTTGATTTACAGAAGACAACTTTTGTCAAACAAGACTCCATGGACTCAGTGGTTCGGGGCTTAGCGAGAAAATTTTGGCATAGGAAGGAGCCACCATGAGGAAAGTTATGGGGAAGAGCATGAAGAAGAGACTTCTAACACAAGAGAAAAGGTAAAATCTGATCATACTCCTTTTAAAGTTGAAACGAAAGTTGAGATTAAAAGCTTTGAAGGACAAGTAGATGCAGAGTTACTTGATAAATGGTTAGAGAAATTGAGTTGCCCTTTTCCACGTGGGGCCTAGATTTGATAGGGAAATTCTCTCCCTCATCAACATATGGTCATAACTTTATAATCACGACCACATAATATTTTACCAAATGGGTAGAGGCCATGCCTCTCACCGTACTGTCACCGGGTTCCTGTAATCACTAAGTTTATTTTGAATCAAATCATTTACAGGTACGGTGTCCCGTAAGTCATTATCTCAGATAATGGCACATCCTTTAAGAACGATGAGGTCCGTGAGTTATGCAATAAATTCAAGATAAACCATCATACGACCTCTCTTTATTACCCTCAAGCCAATGGACAAGCTAAAGCCACAAACAAAACATTAAAATCTATTCTCCTCAAAACAGTTAAGGAGAACAAATGGGATTGGCATTTAAAATTATACCCGGCCTTGTGGGCCCATCAAACCTCAATAAGAACACCAATAGGGGCAACCCCTTTCTCATTAGTATTCGGGGCAAAAGCAGTTCTCCCACTTGAGGTCGAAATACCTAGTCTCCGCATCTCATTACAAGGGATTTTGGGAGAAGAAGCCTATAGAGAGGCACACCTCTCTCAACTAGAAATCCTTGATGAGGCAGGATAAACTCCGAACAACAACATAGAGCCTATGTTGACCGGATGTGTTGGCAATATAACAAGAAGGTTTACGAACGAGAAATATACGAGGGAGATCTAGTTCTAAGACTAGATAGCTGGATTGATAAGAAAACTAGTGAAGGAAGGAAATTCTGGCCCAAGTGGTTGGGCCCATACCAAGTCATGAAAGACTATACGGAAATGGTGCATATCTCTTATGTACACTAGAAGGTGAGGAATTCAATGAAACTGTCAATTCCTTACATCTTAAACGGTTTTACGCATAGGTCATCAACATCACCATTTGTATATTATATCTACCTACATTGCATTAGTCACTTAGTTGTTTCATTTTGTTCACTCATTTCGTAAATTTTGTGGTCAAGGAACTTAAGGTGAGAGATTCAATTCAATTCCTTACATCTTAAACGTTTTTTACACATAGGTCATCAACGTCACCATTTGTATATTATATCTACCTACATTGCATTAGTCACTTAGTTGTTTCATTTTTTCACTCATTTCGTAAATTTTGTGGTCAAGGAACTTATTCTTAAGCAATTTATTATAAGCTTCTAAAAACATTGGCAAAAGCATTCAAATCATATCTCTTCAATTTTCATAATATCATCAAATGGTTCCAAAATCATTTCATCAATTCGACAGACAAAGTCTTGACAAAAACCATACCAAGGCCTGCATACTTGGTCATACTCATTCTTTTCTACTAGGTTAAGTTGTTCTTACCTACGGTCTGTTCTAGAAGCTTCTTGGTGTCACATATATCCTTCTTACATCTCTTTGAAACAAGGATACTCCAAAATCACAAATCAGAAATGTCAAGTTAAATCAAAATACTAAACAAAATAGAATATTTTATTTTTACACACTTCTTTGCCCCACCAACCTTCGGTGATGAGCCTACATCTCTTATTGGTTATGCGAGGTTGAGAAAGGAAAGAAGTGCCCTTACTCGCCTATGTCCTGCCTTCGGTGGTAAGCCCATACTTCTTACTAGTAGCACATGGTGACAAGGCATAGGGGGTCCATTCACGAAAATTAGTGAATATTAATATTTTAAAGCAAAGTATATTAAGTGAAATTAGGTGTCCAAATTCCAAAGAGATCAAATCCTCAAAACCATATTTTGTCAACCAAGTTGCCATCCATGGATCTAAGTCTAGATAAACTGGAAAGTAAGTTGCATTCTAAACTATGTAGTAGTTTCGAGTAAGAGTAAGTACGGAGGTCTAAATTTGATTTTTGTCAAAACCTTGTCTTTCTCTTATCATTTTCATTCATTCAAACTCATACAATTTGTGCCCTTCCCAACTCTTGGTGTTGAGCCCTCACATCTTACTAGTTGTGTGGAGTTAGGAGTGGGGCAAGTTCATCTCATTATCACTACATGTTCATCACATTTTTCCAAAATAAGAAGAAGCAACAAACATTTCCCAAAGAAGCCAAAAGTTTTAGTACTACAATATGTTTACATCATCACATATCAGCATTACAAAAACAAATAAAGAGAAACATTATGTTCAACATTTGTTATCATTTGTCATCCATTGCATACATTCTAAAAAACATATAAAAACAAAGATTCTAAAAACATCTAGTGTACACATGGGAAACGAATCACAAAAACTCTAGACACAAAGAAGATCTAGATCAAAAAAATATATATATATATATGAATCATATATTCTAGGAATCATACATATGCCATCATGCACTAGGCATGGTCAAAACACTCAATGAGCCCAGAAAATACAAAAACAACCCATATAAACATCTAGCAGAAACAATAAAAAGACCAAATGGCTCTCAATCCCTGTGGGATCCCTCAAAGGGTGCATGATCGCACCTAGGACTCCTACTATGACGACACTCTGAATGAACGAGTGCTCATGATCATGGCCACTGGCTATGGTCTCACTATGAGAATGACTCCACCTCATTAGATGCTCAGCAGTCCTATATCCAGCTACCTTAGCATGAAGGGAAGTCACTAACTTTTCTACCTTCCAGAATAGGGGCAAACACATCAATATGTTGGCCAGCTGTTGAGGGCTCTCCAACATCCTCAGTAAGCTCGGCTTGAGTACTCTCTGAGGGGAGTAATAGGGTGTCCACACACACTTGGTGAATCAAGTCTCGCCATCCCTTCAGTCACTACAAATAAAAAAGAGAAATAACAAGTTATAAAATCACTAAGAACAAGGTCAAAAACAAACAAAACAACAAAAATGAAAATATCAACTAATATTTCTAACTAACAAGGTCGAGAAAAGAGTAGTAACTCACGGATCTCTAGGCATCCAGGTAGGGTCCCAGGATTTGTCTGCGCCTACTACTGATGAGATCTTCTTTGCAGGCAGTGGAACCTCCCCAAATTTGGAAAGAAATGATGTCCTACCACAGACTCATCATCTCCCCTAAGTCCTGAGAAGGCAACTCCTCTGAGATCAAAGTCACCTTCTCTGCACTCACCTCCTCCCTCTCGGCCCTTAAGATATCCTGAGTGTCATGCCACTCAGAATCTCTCTCATCCTCCTCATCCGTCCCACCGGTCTCGCCTCCCATCATCTCCTCCTCTATCTCCCCTCCTGTGAACTCCTCAGAGTCTGAGTCCACATCAACAGGCTCATCCTCCCCCACTGAAAGTAGGAGCGGCTCCGATCTAAAGTAAAGGTGCTTGAGGAGCATTGGCTGCCCCTCGAGGCCCGAACCACCCGCCTAACCATGATAGGAACTCCAGGAGTAACCGTGGTCCAACCCCGATCTCCTCTAGGACCTCCCTGAGCCTCACGAATAGTCCTGTATAGTACCCAGTTGGAGAAGCATGTCAACATAGGGAAGACCAAACTGTTGAGGGACTCGGTCAAATGGGTGGACCTCCACCCTCTACCATGTCTACTAACTGACTTGTAGTAGAGCAGGCGATCAATGTAAGTGTCTCTCTCTCCCCATACTCTTGCCATGACCGATAAGGAGTGGCCTCCATATCTGCGGTAGTTAATGAAGCCACTGGCTGATGTGGCATCCTGAGCACTATCATCCCCATCCACCTCACTACTCTAATAGCCCTCGGATCCTCTACTAGTACACCCCTTCCATAGGGATGATGCACTCATACACCCAACTCATAACTAGAGTGGGGTGACTCAAGGACTACCCTGTAACCTGACCACCCTGTATAAGTCATGGTATGTGGTCCCAAGAATATCTTCTCCCCAAGCGTAAGTACTGACCATGGGCCTCAATCTATGTAATAATGGGAGCCCAGTAGTATAAGGAGTATCCCCTCCCTTATCCCAATCAACCGCATGAGGCCAAGATACCCATAATAGCCTTGCAGATCACAGGGATAGGAGAAGCAGCAATGGATCGGACCTTCACCCCCTTCTTGAGCCAAGGGAGACAACAACATCTCCCATATAGGTGGCCCACTGAACCATCTGAGATCTGGATCCTGCTGTCTTAAGAGACAACCGCCTCCCAAGAATCGGAACCCCCAGTATGCGATAGATGTCCTCTAGGGTGATATTCCACTCACCCCTAACACCTGGAAATCAAAAGTGTTCTGATCCACATCCCAATATGAAAACAAGTCACACAATATGTGACTAGCAGGAGCAACATGAGGGACCGAAGAGATCCTCAAAATATCGGCCCTCTGCAAAGTGTCTCTCTCTGCCTGGGTCAATGTATCCAACACTGTGGGAGCCAATCACACTCCCTCTCTCTACTCCATCTAATATACTCCTCCTTTTGTATCCACCCAAAACATAGAAAAAGAGCAAGTTAGCAACATAATCCAACAGATAAACTCATCAAAAACATAGGAAAATATCAAAAATGTAAAAACATTTGACTAAGGCATCTATTTTTGCCTTCTGTTGAGCTTGAAAGCCGCCTGTGCAGAGCGGCGGTTCGTGCCGCCATCATCTAAGGATGGCGGTCTGTAATGCCCCCTGCTTGGGCAGCGATCCGTGACCACCGCTCCGTGTAGGGTGGCGGTCTTATGTCGATTTGGCGTATGCCCATTAACCCTAAAAATTCCTAAAAACAAGCAAAATACATCATTTTAACTTAAATAAAAACCTACCCTATGGGCACCCCTAAGACTCATTTAACACTAAAATTTTTGAAAATACCCCCAAGACAAAGATTTCAACATTTATATATTTTAGGTTTAAAAGTAATGAATTGAGAAAAACTAACTTGAGACTTCACAGGTCGATGTCTTACTCTCGGAGGCATGATCACGATCTCGCAACGAATATTTTGATTGTACTCTCATCAAAAAATGGTTACCGTGGGTCCCAGAGCTCAAAAATTGCCAAATCAACACATGCAAATGAATAAGAAAATGAGCTCGTTTTATATATATATATATATAATATTCTAACTTGTTTTGAATGTTCTTTCACAGAGTTGGAGCGCCGATGAAGGTAAGTTCTCATCCCCGCGCAAATGGTAAGTCCTCATTTCATTTTAATTTAGTGTTTATTTTTTGATTTCTTTATCTTCCTGCACTTGAGTCCTCTTTTCATTTTTAGATACGAGAATCTGGATGGCGACACTGCGACACATGGGTATGTCGGTATAGCTTCTAACTCCCCATTTCGGGACCGCCATACTTGGACCCACCGTTTTATGCCTCTTCATGGCTAAAACACTTCTCCGAGGGGGCAATATGTATGTACCCAAAAATGTAGGTACTGTACTGCTGGAGAGAGGTTACAGAAACCCCAATGATGATTCAGATCTCTTTGCAAGGTGTTCGGAATCCGAAAATCTCGCCGAGTATACATTTACATCCCAAAATGCCTTATCCAACCTCTGCATGCTTTATTTTGACCCGTTCTGCTCTTTGCTTGCATTTTGGTCTTTAGTGTTAGGACCGCCGCCCTGCTTGGGTGGTGGTCCCGTGACTACTGCCTAGGACAAGGTGGCAGTCCTGTAACCACCGCCTTGTGTAGGGCGGTGGTCTGTGCGCATTTTCTAGAACTTTCCGATGCTTTTGTCAACGTGAAAAATTCAAGTGGCACTCGCATTCTTCAACCACTCTTGCTTGCATTTATGTTTTAGCCACCTGGTAAATAGTGATTTCTCTTTGTTTATGATAAAAGAGTTCAATTCAAACTTACCCTTTGGTAAATCCAAATGCTATAAATACCAATCTTGTTTACAAGCAAATGGCCCCTCTCCCTCTATGAATTATTATTCAGTGTGTTTTGAAGTTCTTCCATAAGTTTCAATAGGTTTAGATTTTGTATGAATTCTCAGCCTCTCAGTTCAAGGATCCTTTCTTCCTTTCTGATTTAGAAATCATTGATCTTCACATTTTCATTTTGCTCCATTGTTATCCTACACAATCAACTTAGCATAAGATAGTTTCAGTTCTAGATTAGAATTCATTTGATAGTCTTAGAGTTGTAGGTTGTTGTTTTGTCACAAGAAATAGATTCTAGAATTCTCAGTATATTTGCGTTGTATCCCTGCAATAAATCCTGCTAGGAATCGCATAGTCAAGCTCTGTTCACTTGCACTATCCCTCTCTTACTTGCATTCTATTCAGTTTACATCCAAGCTGCCATTGTTCAAGTATCTCCTTCTGTTGCCGTTATCACATTCCCACTTTCTAGATTCATGAGAATACGAAGGAACGAAGAGATCACACTGAGGGGACAAGTCACGACACAACTGGATTTAACACTGTTCTGTAAAACTCCAGGTTTGAACTATCAAAGTTGTAGTTACAATATATCAAATAGAGTAGCAAATCATTTTATTTCAATTAAGCTTGCTTTCAGTGTTACCTGGGAAAGTTGTGGGGAATGATAGCTTCTGAGAAGTTGTGATTTATTCCTCACTTTTGAGGTAAGATTGAAGGTCTTTCGATTAAATTAGTTAGTTATTTAAATATTTAGGATAAATTCACAAGTGCAGGAAAATAGCTACATTAGGCTAACTTGCTTGTTTTAATTCTGTTATTAGATTAATTGTTCATTATCTGAATATATTAGAATATCTTCTCTTTAAATTTTGTTCAAAAATGCATCATTGAAAATACAAAAAAAAAAAAGGAATATAAGCATAGTGTAGATATATCTTTCATAGTTAGTTTACTTGTTTTAGTTAAAGTTTGATTATCTCTTGCATGACAATTACTGGACCCAGAGAGCCCAGGGATTACGTATTCGAACCGGTAGTACCTCTAGCCAAATCTCTTCACAACATTAACAGATATAGATCAAGGGCTTAGGATTCAAGTCTTTCAAATGACAATAAACCCACAAGTAGTTAGTGAACAATTGAGACAATTGAATATTGAAGACGACAAAGCATACACATTCTGGTCGAGTCAACCCAACTATAGATTGCCTTGATAGGATATCCGCATGACCATACAAGAACCGAAAGAGAACAAATATTTGGTTGTGATCCATTAGTTCTCGCAGCCAAACGTAGGAGACCTTCTCATCGACATAGACACAGGCTTACGTATACAAGTTGCCAGAACACCCGTAAGGTATTCTGAGAAGATCGCACAACTCCTGATATTAAACATAGAAGTTGAAAAGGCTTATGACTATTGGATAGTCGGAATAAGAGATTGATTCTTCACATGACCATAACAGGTCCACAATAACCACAAACTCATGGTTGTGATCCCCAAGTCCCACAACCCAACATGTTTTCTAGTCAATTAAGTATTGACACTAGTTTACGCACGCTGGTATTTAGATCCTCACCACTCCCGCCATATATCATAAATGCAATTTTCCACATTAAACATATAAGCCAATCAAGCTAATATTTTCTGGGCTAGACCAGAAAACCACCCATAGTTTCTTATAAATCCACTACACCTCTCATTACCATTTTCCATGACCTTGTCTGGAAATATACACGAAGCACCTACAGGTCACTTTCCACGTATCCAACAACCAATAGATAGGATCTCGGTAGAGCTCGACATTGATTAGAGCCTCCGAGAAACTATTATATATGAACGATCCATTACACCAATTCAGGTTAGGAGAGATTTCTTTGCCTTTGATTCATAGATCCCATTATTGTGTGTTGAGGATATACCATTGCCCAACTAGTTTGTCTATATCCACATATATTCCATTTCCACTAGCTATCTCGACACGACCTCGAGAGGTCGGGTATGAAGAAGGGCTACTTGTAGATTCTCATGCTCGCATGTCACTTTTCTATCATACATGAGTTTCTAACTAGGAAAGCATGATTTGGATAATATTATTTAGTCTTTTCAAGAAGTATTTCAAGATCCTAGTGGGTTACCACCAAAATGGAAAGTAGAGCATGAGATTCAACTATTGCGGAGAATCCCCTCTATTGAACATGAGTTATATAGGCAATCCTTGCTTGAAAGTATGAAGTAAATAAACAACTTCATGAACTAATAGACCAAGAGGATGATAGGTCCGAGCACCTCACCATGCGGTTCATCTATCGTGATGGTGCCAAAGAAGGATGGAGTTCTTGGAGAATGTGCATTAACTGCCATGCTTTGAAAATATCACCATAAAGAACAAATATCCACTTCCCCACATGATGATCTCTTGGACCAGCTTGACATGCCAAAATTTTCATGAATTTGGATCTCAAGTCAAGTTATCACCAAGTGAGAATGAAGGAGAAGGATATATGGAAGATTTCCTTCAAAACAAAACAAGGTTTGTATGAATGGTTAGTACTTCCTTTTGGGTTATGCAATGCACCCGCTACATTTATGAGATTGATGAATGATGTATTGTGGGATTTCATAGATTCATGTGTCATTGTATATCTAGATGATATCTTGATTTTTAGTGCCACATGGGAAGAACATCTAACTCATTTGCAGCAAGTCTTGCAAGTTCTCAGGGAGAAACAATTGCTTTGTAATATGAAGAAATGTGAATTTTCCAAATAGTCACTTGTCTATCTTGGGCACGTGGTTGGAGGAGGAGAGCTATGAGTGGATCCAAATAAGGTGGAAGCCATCACTAATTGGCCAACACCAACAGGAGCCACATAAACTAGGAGTTTTTGGGAGTAGTATAATACATGTGGAAGTTCATTTTGGGATTCTTCGTGATCGCAACACCTCTACACACAGTGGCCACAAAGAGTAAGGGTTTTGACTAGGGTAAGGAACAAGACAAATCCTTTGAGTTATTGAAATACAAGATTAGTCATGCTCCAGTACTTGCTCTTCCTAATTTGCAGCAACCTTTTGAAGTAGAGACAAATGCAGTGATTATCCCATGGGTGCGGTGTTGCTTTAAGGAGGTAAACCATGTATGTTATCATTATGAAACTTTCACTTTAGTAGTTAAAGGATATTAGTATATGATAAGGAAATGTATGCACTAGTTTAGGAAATTAAAAATGGAAGCATTATTTGTTGGGTAAAGAAACTATTGTGCACACTGACCACAAACCTCTCCAGTATTTGCAAGCACAGTCTAAATTACAACAAGGCAAGACACTACAAATGGATGGGGTTCCTTCAACACTTCCATCTAGTGATTAAATACAAGAAGGGTAGTGCAAAATTGGTGGAAAACATGTTTTCTAGGCCACCCACATAGGAGAAGTTTTCCTTTTGGCCACTATCTCTTAGATCGATCCCTTCATGAAGGAAGCTTACAGAGAGGCATATGCCCAGGATAAAGACTTTGGGGTGACATTTCAGCAGTTGCAGTCCCAAGGGGCTGAAAGGATAGGGATTGAATATTGTTATCTCAAAGACGGATGCTCTACCGATGGGGGAAGCTTTGCGTGCCAAAAGAAGAGTGAATTATATTGATGAGGGAAGCACATACCTTGAAAGTAGCAGGACATTTGATGTTGGTAAGACCCTAGCCCACTTGTAAAGGTATGTGTATTGGCCCAATATGCAAGAAGAAGTATCAAAATTTATACGGGGATGTAAACTTTGTTGTACTAGCAAGCCTAAGACTAGGAAGGAAGGTTTGTATATGCCTTTGCCAGTACCTACTCATCGTGGGAGGACATTTCTATGGATTTTGTAGGAGGATTACCTATGTCTAAACATGGCCATGACTATCTCTATGTTGTTGTTGATAGATTTAGTAAGATGTGTATTCTTATGGCATGTAAAAAGACAATAAAAGCACATGAGGCGGTAGATCTTTTCTTTACTAATGTATGGGTGCATTTTGGTTTGCCAAAGTCTATTGTTTCTGAAAAGGATTCCAGGTTCTTGGGGAAGTTTTGGACTACTTTGTGGGACAAGATGGATACCTAGGTTATAGAGGAGCACAACTTTCCATCCACAGATAAATGGAAAATAAAGGTGGTAAACAGGACTTTGGTACAGTTGATTAGAGGGTATAACAACAAATACCTAAGGACTTGGGATGAGTCCTTAGCCTACATTCAACATTCCTATAACTAGGCAGTACACACATCCACTATGAAGTCACCATTTGAAGCATGCTTGGGATATCTACCTACAAATTTGCTGGACATAGCAGTTGGACAATAGGATGAGAAGGATACACGAGACACAGAGGTGACTAGAGAAAACAAATTCATTGAGAGGATCTGGAAAATCCATCTCAAAGTCAAGGAACAATAGAAAAATCTCAAGCCAAGTACAAAGCTAGGCACGATCAACATAGAAGGGAACATAAGCTTCATGTTGGAGATAGATTTTGTCTTTACTTAAGCAAGGAGAGACTACAAGGTCAAGCACGAAAGCTCAAGCCACTATGATATGGACCCTTCACCATATTGGAGCAGAGTTGGAGAAAATGCTTTTGACTTGATTTATTGTCATTCATGAGGATGTACTCTGTAGTAAAATGTGAGAACTTGCACCTATATGAGCCATCCATGCTAGATGAAGATGAAGAACTACAATTGCTACCTTCCATTGAGGATTACGTCTTGGACTCACAAGATGAAATGGAGGAGGATGTAGTACTACAACATAAGGTCGAGAGAGAGGAGAGGTCCAGCAGGAGTCTTGGCAGATTGGGTGAAAGGAAAGACACCAAGGTAGGCCCGGTGGTACTCAAAAAGAAGCGATGGAATTATTTCCTCATCTACTCCCCTACTAAGATTTTGTGGGACCAAAATCCTCCTAAGAAGGGGAGGTGTGATCCATAGGGATCCAAAATGACTCTACTTGATTAAATCATACAAAAAAGAAGTAAAAAAGATACACAGAGGTTTTGTCTATTTAGTGACATGACCGCCGCCCATGTGCGAGGTAGTGTATAGAACCACCACCCCACCGGGGTGGCGAGTCCTGGACCGCTGGTTTGTATTGGGTGGTAGTCCTGGCTCTTGCGGATAGAAAATAAAATATGACGCGGACAATCCCAAAATTCCAAAGGGTGTCCATGTCTCTTCTTCTGCATGACTTTTCCCATTCTCCAGTGCATGGGAGAACATGAGAAAGGCTATAAATGCATGTTATGGAAGAGAACAAAGGCATTAAAGCATGAAGCAAGTGAGTAAGAAGCTCTTAGTGTTGGAATTGTGATTTGTAGAAGAAAGGAGTAATTGAGACAGAGCAAGCAAGTAACTGGGAGGAAGTGTGAGATATTATCTACTTCTCTTTCATACTTATTGTAATTTTTGTACTTATTATTGAATTGGCCAATAAAAGTGGGAAGAAAGAGCAATTGCCCTTCCTGACTGGTTTTTCCTCCTCTGGAGGTTTTCCAAGATAAAAATTGTTGGTGTATGAGTCTATATTCTTTCCATTTGTATAAATTGTTGATTCTAAGCACAAGTATAATTCATTCACTAGTTATCTTTGTTATTTTCTAATAGAAAGTAGAACAACATCGATTAATTGTGATTCTGAGGATAATTCCAAAGTTGAAGAGTTTACAGATCAAAGATCCACTATGGAACTTGTACTAGTAATCGCGCCAAGTATCCATGTTGCATGTGAGAAGAGGATTGTGAAGTGCTAGATTGACCAATGTTGTATGTGTCAATACTACTATATGTAATAGGTTTTGAGGGAGGAATAGGCATAACACTAATAAGGTCTATGCGGCGTAATTTGAATGGTTCGGTATCATGCCCCCTAAATTGTACTTTAATAGGTTCATATCCATCGTGTAAGAATTTGACACATTGGTGGGATAGAGATAGATGGGGACCGCTTGATTTGCTAAAGTGTGGATCCAAGGTCTACCGAGTAACATATTGAATTGAAATGACACGTCAAAAACATAGAAGTTGGTGAGAAAAGTCTTAGGTATGACCGAATATGTAGTGAAATAGTCCCTAGACATGTGCAAGTAATAGAGTCATAACCTCGAATAAGAGTAGAATTCTTAGAAATTAGGTTATCATTAATACCCAATTGTTTGAGAAGGGAATGAGCACATAGGTTGACATTCAACCCATTATCAATAAGTACATGTTTGATGCAAGTGGTGCTAATAATGGTAGTAATAAGAAAGGGCACACATGGATTGTTTTTAGAAAAAGGTGATATGTCCTCATGAGTAAATGATATAACATGTGGCATATTTTGAGAGACTAAATGAGGTGTGTGAAGGCCACCGCAAAGTTATCACTTTCTATATGGATGACATGAAGAGTTGCTTCTAATGTTTGACAAAAGTTTGGTGCATTATGCAATAAGTCATATAGAGAAATTTTAGCTGGTGTATTTTAAGTTGTTCAATGATATCATAGCCCTTAGGAGGAGCGGAAGGAGCCAAGGAAGTGATAGGTGGAGGAAGAGAAGTGAGTGGAGTTGGAGGAGGATGAGTGCAACGAGTAGTTATTACATTGATGTAATGATTAGCCCTAGGTGTAATAAAGTGAGGAGGATGTTGAGTATAAACTTGCATGAAATCAACAACAATAGTAACTATACCAGAGACTTTATTCGGTGCGAAAGAAGGATAAGATGATTGGGTCATGACTTGATAAGGAGAAGACATATTCAAAAGAAAGGGTTTGATCAATTGGGTTAGCAAAATGATTATGCTAAAATGTAAAATAATAGCCTAATCTAATGCAAGTTTGCATGAGTAAATAAATGAAACAATGAAATATATAAATTAACCCAAGTAACTAAGAGATAAAAATATGAAACCCTAATTACAAATAGGGTTAGAAGAGCCACAGATTGATTGAGAAGAGGTCATTGACTATGTCGCATAAGTGGAGACCGCAGAAGTTATCTGAATAGAGATAGAAAACCGTCGTACAAAATCCTAGAAAAATACGAGATCCAATAGATTTGAGGACTAGAGCTCTGAGAGAGGGATAGGGGTGCCTATATGCACCCTTATATGATTTTTGGGTGCCCTGGTCTACGTAGATGCTCAGAAAACCTCAAAATGATTATGCTCGAGGTGTCACAAGAGGTTTGTACTTGTTCACATTTTTTTGCATGTATGTTGCTATAAGATCATCGAGGTCATTGTAAACATGCAATGAAGAAAGCACATGTAAAACCCTAAAATAGACATTAAATCCTAAAAAAGAAAGATGCAAAATGAGGTGTCGATGATTTACAGGCACCCGCTTGAGTTAGATGCTTTTTTTGTAGTGCTGCAAAACCTTTTTGCCAGGTTTGTACTTGTTCAATGGTGGACTTACAACTCAATATTACACTACATGTCAGACCCAATGTAGTTATGTATGTGTGTGTGGAATTGTGCCCTAGGTTGCTCTTGTGTGTGTTGCACTATGTGAGTAGTGAGTAAGTAAAAAGATGTAGAATGTAAATAATGTGTGCATGGAAACAATAGACTCCCCACCTATGAAGTGTGATGCAGATGAACCAACCTTTGTCCCTTGTGATGGATCTAGATGGATGTAAATGGAGCTATAGATGCCTTTGATGGATGCAACCTTAGGTGGAGATAGTAGATGCTTAGTGTTTGGTCCCTTATTATGATAAAATAACTTTATATTTATATGATTCCTTCACTTGAATTTCATAATTAACCCCGAAAAGGCCGACTACCAAAAAGATAAGATTCTCAAATGACTAGAAAGGACCCAAAAGTGTGACCAAAGTACAAAGAGGACAAGGGCGCCTAGAGGGGATGGGGCGCTGACGCTAGCATCCTAGCTGAGCATTGGTGTCCAGAATGACAAATGTCGAAAGGTGAAAAGATAGACTAAGCAAGTAAGAGTGCAAGACTGAAAGTAGAAGCATAAAGCAAAGAAAGGTGGCCAAAGACATGGGTTAATTAGTAATTTTCTTTACTTAGGAACCATATGAGTAGTAGTATGCAATCAAGACTAGATAATTACCCAAAGTGCATGATTTTGTATCTACACCACCCTCATAAGTTTATTATTATATTGTTTATGTGAGGTTTGGTTGTTAAACCAAACTCATGTAATTATGGAGAGTGGTTTTAGGAGGTTTCTTTGTTAAGAGGAAACATCATCCGTATAAATGTGTATGGTGTTGAATGGTGAATACAACGAAGCTATTTTGTGTTTTTGTTGTGCAAAATTGGTGTGTCTTCTTTAGTTGAAACACACAAATTGTTTTTCAACATGTTGAAAAACACGTTGTTTTTTGAAACACACATCAACACACATTAGCATACATAGTGTGAATTCACATACATGGTGTAAATTTATTTGTTTGTTTATCATTTTCTTAACATTGAGAATGCTTTTTTGTGTTTTAAGATGTTTAAAAACACTTTTTCAATATGTTGAAACAAAAAAATAATTATCAATGTTCTCGCTAATAAAATGATAAACAAATAACTAAATTTACAACATTTATGTGAATTGACACCATGTATGCTAATGTGTGTAGAATATTTTATCAATTTGGCGAATCTAATTTTCAAAACAAATTGTACAAATAATGACCAAATGGCTAAAATCATTCACGAGCTTCTACTCTTCAAGTCGCATTTTACGAGACCATTGTTATAAGAGGACCCCCTATAACATTTTTGGCATCATTGACATTTGGAGGTGGTGTTATGTAGGTTTCCATCTTCTTATACCTTTTATTAACACAAAATTCAAATTGTCAACTAGTGCACTTAATGTCTAATATCAAGCAAAGATATCCAATAAAGAGGGTCTTATAAATTGACATATCATTCTATCTTTACTTTTCATAAATAAAATTAAAAAATGAATAACTACACATAAGATCATTTGAAATACACACGCGTGTTTCAACATGTTGAAAGCACGATGTGTTTTTAAAAATGTTGAAATGCATTCGTGTGTTTGACATGTTGAAAAACACAATGTGTTTTTAAACATGTTGAAACACATATGTGTGTTTCAACATGTTGAAAAACACATTTGGTTCTCCACATGTTATAAACACAATGTTTTTTCCAACATGTTGAAAAACACATTGCTTTTCAACATGTTGGAAAAAACATTGTGTTTTCCAACAGTTTGGAAAACATAGTGCAACCTCATAATGTTTTATTTTTCAACAATTTGAAAATCAATTATTGGAACCTTGAACTATCCTGTTATGTTGTTATCTTGTTATTTTTCAAGACGGTGAAAAATACACTATGTTTTTTGACACGTTGAAAAACACAGTCAGATAAAAAATAGTCATCTATAACTTTAATGTTATAGCTTTGTTTGAAATACAACCACTTGTATTAGGTCAGAAACAATCTTCCCTGACTTTTATCAAAATTTCAAGGCATTCGACCCAATATTTTATGAGTTACGTATTTTTAGTGACCAACCCTGAATCCAAATTTATACAGAAAATAGGGAGGTCGAGAGCTTCAAACTTATGGTTCATAGAGCTCGTTGACTCTTTTTACAAACTAAATCCTAGAATATGTTGTACACTAACTCCTTCACCTTCTATATTAGCAAGTGTGTTCTTGTTCTTTATACTCATTCTTGTTCTTGTCCTGCTCCTACTTGTTCTTTATAGTTTTTTTTTCATACATGTGAGTAAGTAGTATAATAATTTATTTTGTGTGGCCCATTTTTTTGTAATATTGCAATGTGTGATTAACGATGCTAACTTCATGTTACTAATGTTAGGATGGGAAGGAGGAGAAAATGGGAAAGTGTGTACGTCTTCTGTCCAAGAGATAAGAGAGGATAAAATTCAATTCTCGGTGAAGAATTGGAATGGAGCCCGATTGGAGATGAGCCTAACATCAACCTTTGTGCAACCATGCCGCTCGGAAGATTTGAGGCCTTTGTAAAGGGAGAAGGTTCCCTTGAAAGTGTTAAGACTACTTTTGTTTACACAAAACACAACGTCTTTGATAGATTTGATTACAACGAGCATACAACAAAGACATATTATTGGTTCATACCTTGTGTAACACTATTTTTCGTAAATTCTTTTTGTAAATGTTTTTATGTCACATTTGATGTCAACTTAAATGGAATATGTTAATGTTTTTAATTATAGCTATTAGTGTGCATATGGTCTTGAGGACAATAGAATAAGTGCCAATAGGTAAAAGAGTGAGGAGACATCAAATGAAAAGGGGTTGTCAATGCCACTTCATCATGAAGGTGATGTATGGGAGACCGTAAATGAAAATTATAATATATAATTATTTGTTTCATTTTGATGTAGATGGTGAGTGTTTTCATGGCATAAATGACACTACCAATGAGCCTCGTGTTTCTATTTCCCCACACTTATCAAGCAAATGCAAAAGTTACATTCAAATTATTTTGCTGATGGGTGTTCCAGTGGACACCGTATATGAGAAACATATAGCGGATCCCTTCTTGGCGGGCATGTTGAACAAGAGGGACCAATTCCTAACAAGAAATTATGTGCTCAATGCATGGAAAAGAGTATGCTCTATGCAGTCTCAAAATCGTGTCGATGATGTCGAGGCGTGAACTTGTGGCATGCGAGAGGAGATGGACCTATTTTTCTTCTATCAACGACCTAACATGGAAACATTGTTCCATTCATTATGGGGATGCAAACACCATGGATGTGCAAGAGAATGGTGTAATTTTCACTCAATTATATAATATCCATAGATTCAACATTATCCACAAACAAATATGACGTAAGTAATCCATATGAAGTTTGGAAAGACTCATTCTTTCACGTAGCATTAATACTCTTCCCTTTCTTTTATATTGCATTCCATGTTAGCCTTTGATAACACTTGTCTTGTGGTACCAATTATACACCTTTTTATTTTTTATGAGCGGGAGGCTAGGGTGCCCATTAAATGCGATGTTTTGTCAAGGAATAAAATTGAAGATTTTTATAGTTGGTTGGTAGAGGTCCAAAAATGAGAAAAATAACTTCGAGCTGATTGGAAGATCAATACTTTCATTACGGATGATGTGGCAAATCAGCTGAAATCCAAGCCATAAGGAAAGTTAAATTTTTATAACATATTTCAATCATGTGAAGTGCATAACTTTCCAAATTGAAGTTCTAATTCCATTTTTTTTTTTTTATAAGAGTTGTTTTGGATGTCGTGTACTTCTATGTCTATGGCATGTGCACAGGGCATGGTTGAAAAATGTATACAAGTATACAAGCAAGGAGATTAGGTGGAAGATGTTTAAGAGATTGGGTAACATTATGTATGTAGTACGGGGTGGAAGAAGATTACACCTTCCAAATAATTCAAGAATTTATTGAAGAATTCAAATAGGAAACCCACTTCATCGATTACTTCAAGAAGACTTAGTGCAATAACAATGGGTGTGTCGGTGAGCAAGAGCCTTCAGGTGTTTATTTTTATTTTTTATCCGGAGGATAATTTAGTAGACGATTTACTAAAAACTCCTAGGATTTCCATAGTATGGAAGTACTGTGAGAACTTTTATCGACTATAAGAATGTCGAAAACGGAGCTTGTATGACAAAGTTTGTCTTGGTCAAAGTTTAATCAAATTTCGGACTCGGCAAGGTCAAGCTGCCAATCAGAAACAACACGTGGAAAAAGTGAAAATTTGGCAAAGGTGAAAATTTGGTTTTGTGACTCTGATCTATGACGCTCATTTACGGACTAGTTAATCATCATCTTCGCCAACACGATAAAAAAATTTCCATGTGGTGGGTCCTCAGGCCACCACGTGGCCTGCCACTACTTTGCCACATCATATCGAGCCCAAGGGACGAGTTAAGTCAACAACTCAGGTGAGCTAAACTTCCAACTCGGTGAGTTAAGAGACCGAGCATCTCCATCGAGCTATAAATGAGAGTAGCGGGCTAATACTTGGCAAAGGGAGTTATGTGGCCACAACCACATATTAAACGATCGATCAAAGCCTTTAAAAAGGCTTACCTAACTCCACTCCCACCGCATGTGGAATAAGTCCCATTAACCATAAAAAGGCCATACCAACATGGGGCAAGTTGATTGACAATGCAACACGGGAGCTCGATAGGATAACGAACATCGGCGAAGGAGGTGGTAGTGGGATTGACCTCGCAACCTCCCATGGGCAGACCGGCCCAACCAACTCGTTCAACCGATTTGGTTGGCTATGAGATAGTGGATATGGTATATGAACACCATATGCGACCAAGATATGACCATATAAAGTCCCCTCTCTAGTGAATCAACACAAGCCTCTCCCATTCAAAGTCAAAAGGAGGAGAGTAGTGAATTGTGTAGAAGGCCTATTCATGTATATTAGAAAAATATAAGTCTTATTTATTGTTATAAGAGTTTGGAGATAAGTAAGCCCTATATTATTTTTTTATAGGCATTTGAATAGTAATACCTATTATTATTTTTAATAGGAATTGAGGGAGATTAAGACCTATATTATTGTTATAGGCATGATGATGTAAAAAGACCTATATACAAAGAAACATTGTAAAAATTTGGGAGTTAGTATTATTTAACTCACTAATTGTTGTAAAGGAAAATTGACACCTTATTCTCATGCGGGATCTCGAAGACGTGATCATGAAGTTGAGGGCGTGATGGATCCCAAATATGTCGTTGGAATCGGGGATGTGATGAAGCACGAGAGAAGCACATAACCTCAAATTCTTAGTACGTCGGGTGTATCACTAAGTTAGTTAATAGAGGAGATTCAAAATCATTTTTGAGCTCATTAATGAGACATCGATTAGATATTCACTCTACGTGGAGGCTGATTGAGGCCGCTGACAATGAGTGGTAGTTGATCGTTGTCTAAAACGACATCGAGTCAAATATTCACTTTATGTAGAGGTCGATTGAGGTCGTGCTGATAGAGTGGTACTTGATCATCGTCATCAACTAGATACTTAGCTCTACATAGAGGTTATTTTTACGTACTATAGATTCAAATTAAACATCAAACATTGTTTGACCTTAGTACCATGTAGAGGTTCTTTTGTCGTGTGCAACAAGGTGGAGGTCAACATGAAAGTGTAAAGCCAAAAAGTTGTATAAAAGCACCGAGTTTTCCAAGACCGAGTGGGTTCGAGAGAGTTGATGACACCAGGTTTGGTTGAATGTTCATTAGTAATGTAAGTTTATTATGTACTAATATTTGGAACATTATAATGGATTGGTTTAGCTATTTTGTGAACCTGAAGACATAGGCATTATGTCAAACTATGTAATCAGCCCTTGTGTAGTGTGGTTCCTATTCTTGCATTGCATTTGATTAAAGTTAATTTATTATGGGGTGAATTTGGTAAAGGGATAATCACCTATAAGATTCTGTGGTCAAGAAAAAAAATTGGTCGGTTTATGAATCATGTTTGGTATCAGAGTAGGTTATTGCTCGCAAACTTTCTAATCTCAAGTAAGTTTGGTATCGAGCAGGATATCGCCTATGAGCTTATATTCTCTAAGAAAGTTTGATATCAAGAACTAGGTTGTCTCTTGCATGTAAAGCAATAATATGGAATGTATGAGTAGTTCATACTATGTCCCATTATACTCATTCTACTGGGTACTATGTTACACATGGTGAATCTGCATCAATGAGATCATGCACATCGTTAGGTTGTTGAACTGAGATAGAGCATGGAACTCCTACAATCTGCATTACAAGAAGAGTGTCATCACCAAGGGACCTAAGAAGAATGGGATGGTCCTCAGGTATGTGCACATTGCTCTATGATTGGGCATGATAAGGGACAATGTTGGTATTTATTCCCAGACCGAGCACCAAGGTGGTTCCAATGTCAAATGGTAGAACATGAAAGGCAGCACTCGACAAAGACCAAGTATAAGTCAACCTACCGTAGGTATAACTTAGAAAATAGAAAAGGATTCTCAATTGAGAAAATGTTCACATCTCATGGAAGCAGAAAAGTAAGAGGTGTGAGACAAGTTTAAGACTTATGTAGAATTCCTTAGAAGAGTGATCACAAAATTATAGTGTGCATTGGAAGCTAATTAAGTGCTCCTAGTAACATTACAGGATGGTGCAAAGGTAGAGAATAAATGTATGCTCACCGATAATCACCCTATAAGTGATTAATTGAAATTTCCTTCCCATGAAATTATAAATCCTACTTTTGGTGAATTTGAAAAGTACACTAGAGGTATAGGATCAAAATTACTTTTTAAAATGGGATATGAAGGAAAAGGCCTTGGTGTGAATCGCCAAGGTACAAAGAGTACCCCTATCTAGGTGGAGGAAAGACCTCGATATGCGGGTCTAGGATACAACAGTGGTAAAAATGAGCTAGAGAAAGCTCGAGACAACAACGAGCATAAAGCCCAAGCCATCAGTCCTCCCGAAGTAACCTATAACAGGGAACATGCCGGATTATCTAAAGAAGAATGACGAGAGGAAAGGAAAAGTTGACATCTTGAAGGCATATGATCGATTCTTCTTTGACTACATTAAGGAGCCTATTATAACCCCAAATCTATTGTTGACATATCCATGTGCATATTGTGGATCCAATAGCCATTTTGTGATTTAGTGTGGGAAGAAAAAGAAACATGCCAAGAGGGTTAAGGTCGATGAAGACAAGGGAAAATCTACCTCGTCTTAAGGAGAAGACACGTGACCAGAGCCACCAAGTAAGTACACACTATGTGATAGGTTTATCATGCCTAATGTTTTCTTGTAACATTGGTAATCAAAGCTCTATATGAAGTCCTCAAAAGACTAGACGGATATTATTCATCTTGATTTGGCATCAGAGTGGCATAGTAGAAGGCAGTGAGCCCAAGTGCCACATGTCCTAGGGATCAAACCAATTATCTGATTAAAGGAGGAGCGTTTGAAAGCCATTGTGTCAATTGTGAGATCTCTTCAAGACAACATCTAGGTTTTGGATCTAGGAGTGGAGAAAAAGAAGATTTTTGATTAAAAATCCTCCTCACTGGGAAGTGTGATCCGGATGACTCCAAAACCCTCCCAAAATCACCATAGTATGGAAGTAGACTACGAGAGATTTCCATCGACTATAATAACGTTGATAATGGAGCCCATATGAAAAAGTTACCACTAGTCAAAGTTTGGTCAAACTCGACAGGGTTTGGCCAATCGAAAAACAACACGTGGAAAGATTAAAAATCGGGAAAAGGTGAATTTTTTTGTGACTCTAGTCTTCAACACTCGTTTACGACGGGTTAATCGTCATCTGCACCAACACGATAAAAAAATTCCCACGTGGTGAATCCTCGAGGCCACCACGTACGGCTTGCCACCACATTGCCACATCATACCAAGCCCAAGGCATGAATTAGGTCAACAACTCAGGCAAGCTAAAATTCCAACTTTGTGAGTTAAGGTATTGAGTAGCTCGATCGAGTTATGAGCAAGAGCAATAAGCTAATACTTGGAAAGCGGGAGCTACATGCCCTGACCACATATTAAATGGTTATACAAAGCCTTTAAAAAGGCTTACCTAACTCCACTCCCACCGCATGTGGGATGATTCCCATGACCTAGCAAAAGTCCGACTAGCTCGGTGAACAACACGTGGCAAGTCGGACGACGCAACATGGGATCTCGGCAAGATAACAAACCGTATCAAAGGAGGTGGGAGCGAGATTTGACCCTACAACCTCCCCATGGGCGGTGTCCGCCCAACAAGTTTGTTTGTGTGTAGAAATGATGCCCTAGGATGCCCTTGTGCAAGTTGCACTTGATAGTGGGTTGTAGCTAGAATGTAGAAACATAATAGTATGTGTGGATGGAATAGAATAAACTTCCCTCCTTTACGGTGTATGTAGAGGTGATGCATCCTTTGTGATCCAGTAAACTTATTAACTTTAACAACTACAGATCACTATGCTTGTGAATATGAATGAAACATACAAGAGTTCTTTATTAACCAGTTAATGTGTTACTTCAACAACCATTAAAACTGCAAATTGAAAGGAAACAAAGCAAGAGAGAGACAAGATTTATCCTAGAGAAACCTGGTGTGGGAAAACTCCAGTGGGTGAGAAAATTAGCTCCCCTTCCACTATGTAATCTCAATTGATACAATTCACTGCCAATTGGCCTTCAAGGAAGATATACAACTCTCCCTAATTGCATCTACTTGCTTATAATCTCTCAACACAAGAACTCTCCAACATGAACAATAAGAAAAGAATACAACTCCTCAATCTTGCTCAAAACTTTGCTTTCACCCAAACTCACTTGCTTGAAACCTTGCAAAGGCTCAAATTTATAGATGTTCAACCCCAGGGAGGCGTGGAAAGCTGAAACGAACCACCTAGAAGCCCAAACATTTGCAACTATTGAGATCCCCACATTTTGGACCATTAGTTACGTGACCACCGCTTTCTCTAGACCGGTGGTTGCGTAACCACCATGGCATTCTTGCAAGAACCGCCACGAGATTTGCGTAACCGCCATGCAATTAAGCAACCATAACTTTGTACTAAGCATTGGTTACATGACGTCGGGGTGGTTGTGTAACCATCAACTAAAATCCCATAGAATAGAACATCAAAGCCATAAAAATTCATTTGAAGGTTTTAGGATCACCCTGACTGACTAGACCATCTTATGAAGATAAAATGAGCTGATAACCTATAAAGCAAGTATAAATATAGATATGGATTTTTGCCCCATGCATGAAAATGAGAGTGATGAGCGGCATTTCGGAAGCGGTCATAATTTTCAAATTTTCGTTCGCATGACGGTCCCCGGTCTCATCCCCTAAGGTGCTGCAATGGTGCACATGGCGGGCCAGGGCTTGTCGAGAATCTATGCTTAAACGTCTGGGTCCCCGTGGGCCTGACGCTGATTCGCTCCCGGATAGTGACTCGCTTCCTTTGCAGGACGACTTTCCTCCGTGTCTCTGATCGAGGATGTTGCTTTCGCTGCGCATACGAAATGTTTATATTCGAGGGCTATTTTTGCTAAGTTTATTGGGAGACGGCTCTCGTTTCCGGGCATAAGAAACTGGTGTGAAACACAGTGGGGCAGCGGCCTGAGTATTCGTTCCCTGGAAAAGGGTTTTTTCCTTGTGCTTTTTCGTAGCGCTGCTCAGAAAAACGACACTATGGAAAGAAAAAATTCTCTCCTTTCCGATTCTGGTCTTGCGATACGCGAGTGGGAACCTCATTTTGATTGTCACAAAGCGGCGGAGGATGGGCTTCAAGTGTGGATTAGACTATACTCCCTGCCCAGTGAATTTTGGTCGGCACCCATCCTTACAAAAATTTGCTCCAGTCTCGGGCGGGTCATTCGCATTGATCCTGTTACTTTGAATGGTACTCTCTCTTCCTTTGCCAGAGTTTGCATTTCTGTTATTCCAGCTCTTAAACCAAAGGAAGTTATTCTTATCAATTCCCCTTCGGGCACCTGGAAACAGAAGGTTGTCTATGAAGGTATTTCCAATATCTGTTTCAAATGCTTGAAGCCCGGTCATTCCCGCAAGTCTTGTAAAAATCCCCCAAGGTGTCTCGCATTGGCGGAAAGTTTCCCACACCTCCCCTGTTCCCTCCCCTCCTTCTTCCCCCGTGTTCCTCCTTCGTCACCTCTGCCCCTCGTCCCCCTCGCTCCCCCTCCTGTCCTTGAACCTCTTGCTTTGGCTCCTGATCGCTCTCCCTCGTCAAAGAAACGGCGGGCTGTTGTAAGGATTCCTCCCGGATCCTATCTCTGTTCCACGAGGGTATTTCCATTGGTATGGGAGGTAGCTCGACTTCCCTCGAGAAATGGATCATGGATAAAGAGGATTTGCTTCTTTCTAACGATGCAGACCCCCCTGCGGATCCCAAAGCTTCTGCTGAGTTTCCCTCCCCTCCCACGCAGTCGTTGGGACCGCTTCTTCCCACTCCTCCCCTTCTCAGCGTGGATTTCGGTCCTAGAAGCATTCTTGGCCGCCCTAATAAAAGCAAGCTTTCTCTCAACGAAGTTGCCCACGGGAAGCAACTTCAGCTTCGGTCTTTCTTCCCGTCTTCCAGTAGGAGAGGCGAGTCCTCTCTGAAGCAATCATGATCCTCTTCTCCTGGAATGTTAGGGGCCTTAATGCCCCTAACAAACAGCGTCTGTTAAGACGTTACGCCTGGATGAGGGTGTGGATATTTGTTTGATTCAGGAAACTAAAATGTCAGCTGAGGGTTGTAATCAGAAGTTGGTTCAAGTAAATGGAAAGGCTGGGAAGGCTGCTTCTCGAATTCTGTTGGGGCCTCGGGCGGTTTAGGCATTCTTTGGAAAACTAACTGTTGTATGATTGAACCCCTTGTTATCGACCTAAATTTCATTTGGTGCAAGGTCTCGATTAAGCACTCGGAGGATTTCTTTTTCCTCGGCAATATTTATGGTCCCTCTACTCCCATCAGTAAAAGGGTTCTCTGGAGCAACCTCAGCCAGCTTTTGACCTCTGTGTCAGCCGATAAAATCATCGTTGCAGGTGACTTCAACGCTACCCTTTCTGATCGTGATAAGCATGGTGGTCTTCAGTGGCATCCTCGCTCGCAGGTTGATTTCTCCTCCTTTGTTTCCTCTGCTCACCTGATTGATTTAGAGCCTTGCAAGGGTTGGTTCACTTGGAACAACAGGAGATCCGGGTTCAGTTCCCTTGCAGTGCGTCTTGACCGCTTCCTGGTCTCCGAGCATTGGTTGCAGCAAAATTTCCTTCTCAAAAGTTCGGTCCTCCCTCTTTCTGGCTCCGATCATTTTCCTATTTCCGTGGCTCTCAACTTTGACCTCCCTCCGCGTCGTGCCCCCTTCAAATTCGAGAACATGTGGCTTCAGGACCCTTCTCTCAGGTCGCTGATAAAGGGTTGGTGGGACTCCTTTCATCACAAAGGGGTATCGACGATAAAATTTTCCTCCGTAATTTCTATTTCATTAATGTATATATTAGGAATAGGATGTTGTTAAGTATAATTAGTAGTAGCGTCTAATAGAAGATAACGCTGTGCCGTCGATGCGGTGCATGATAATGTGGAGTACGGTAGCAGAATCAAAGTACAATAGGAATGTTGTAAAAAGTAAATATTTGTCGTAAGTGGTCCAAATAATGTTAAAATGTCAAAGTTTGGGTAATTAGAGAAGTAGGGTCTACATGATTAGGAATTAGAAATATTATATTGGTAATAAAGACAAGGAGTGAGGTCATAAATATTTTGTGTATTTTATTTGTAAAAAGTCTAAAAATGTGGAACCCATGATAAGGTTTATCTTATCTTAACGAGATAAGTGACATGTACGAGATAAGAGTTAAGGTATGGAATATGATTCGTCGAGTGGATTTCTTATCCTATCTTAGAGATAAGATGGATAAGCCTGGAAGTTCTATAAATAGAGAGGCCACCCCCCTCATTTAGCATAGAAGGAAGTAGTGAGAAATATTGTAGGAAGTGTGCGAAGGAAGCCATCAGTTTAAAGGTGTGTTGAAGAAGCCATTAAGAGGTGTAATTGTAAAGTTTCTCCCATAGTCTTGGTGAAAGGCAAGTGATGTCAATAACACTTGAAGTACCTCATGGGTGAGATTATATGATTTCATGTTAATATTATAATTTATTTTGATATTTCAGATTTGTCATCATTCTGTCTTATCATAGTCGATGGTATTCTTGTGTTATGTTGTTGTTTTGTTTCAGATTACATCCACCAAACTAAAGGTCATGCATTAGTAAATAATCATAGTACGAGGAGTTCCGGTGAAGAATTATCATAATTCCAGATTGGTGATGACAGGACCAAGATGTTTCAACTCTCAAAAAGTTATCTTTGCTCAAAGCTAACTTACAATCTGGAACCATTCGAAGTTCAAAAATATTTTCATGAAAAGATTCGAGTAGAGAAGACTCTTCGCTCTCTCAATGAGAGTATTCTGTTGCATGGGATGTCACAGGAGGATCACCTGAAGGAAAAAATTCTTCTCAAGGAATTGGGGGATATCCTTCTTAAAGAGGAAACTTTTTGGCGTCAAAAATCCAGGGAAACTTGGTTCTTTGGATGGAGATAAAAACACCAAATTTTTCTTTTCTTCGGTCCGAGCTAGAAGAAACTTCAATTATATCTCTTCTCTCAAACTCGAAGATTCCACCATTGCTACTTCGCAAGCTCAGATCAAATCGGAAACGGTGGATTTCTTCTGCAAGCTCCTGAATGATACGGCTTCCCCTCTTGGCACTCAGTCTTTCCTTCATTCCCAGATTCCCCACTGTATTTCGGATGTTGAAAATGATCTGCTTCTCTCACCCTTTTCCTTAGAAGAGGTTCGGAAAATTGTGTTCTCTATGAAGCGAGATAAAGCCCCTGGCCCAGACGGTTTCCTGCCTCTTTCTTCCAGGATTTTTGGGATATCGTTGGTCCCTCAGTCTGGCTGGCGGTTGAGGAATCCAGAGTTTGGGGAAGATTCTTGGGAACCTTAATCACACTTTCATTTGTCTGTTCCCCAAAAAATTCCCAGCTGAGAAGTTAGATGATTTCAGGCCAATTTCTCTGTGTAATACAACATATAAAATTATCTCCAAAGCTATTGCCAATAGGCTCTCCCCCTTGATGCATAAATTGGTTGCCCCGAACAGAGTGGGTTCATTCCTGGAAGGTCTATTACGGAAGGTATTATTATTTCTCATGAACTTATTCACTCCCTTCATAATTCTTCCAGAGCAGGTATGTTGCTAAAATTGGATTTCAGCAAAGCATATGATCGGGTTAACTGGAGGTTCCTTCTTAATTCTTTGCAAGCTTTGGGTTTTGGTGCTCACTTCTGTAAGTGGATTTTTGACTGTATTGCCTCCCCGCGCTTCTCGGTTCTTGTCAATGGGTCTGCGGAAGGCTTCTTTCAGAGTAGCAGGGGTATTCGTCAAGGTGACCCGCTTTCTTCCTTCCTCTTCACCATTGTGGCGGAAGCTCTTAGTCGTAGCATCAAGGCCGCGATTCTTGAAGGTTCATTGAAAGGTCTTCACATCTCCTCCAATCTCCCCCTCTTTCTCATCAGCAATTCGCAGACGATACCTTTCTCTTCGGTCAAGGGACTGATTCGGAGGCCAAGTGCATTTCCTCTATTCTGGATTCCTACTCTGTAGTGCTGGGCCAAGTCTTAAACTTTCATAAATCTGTGATCTTTTTCTTTAACGTGGCCCCCAGGCTACAGGGGAGAATTAAAGAGATTCTTGGCTTCTCTTTGGGTAAACTTCCACACACCTACCTGGGAATTCCTTTGTTTCATGGGAAGGGCAAGGCTCTCCTCTGGAACGGGCTTCTAAATTCCATCTCTGCCAAACTCCTCTCTTGGAAAGGTAAATGGTTATCCCTAGCCGGTCGTGCGCTTCTCATCAACTCGGTGCTCCTCTCCATTCCTATATACATGCTTTCCATTTACAGATTCCTAATTCTGTACTGCTCAAAATTGAGAAGGTGGCCGTACCTTTCTGTGGCAAGGACTCAGCACTGAACGCAAATTCCATCTTGCTAATTGGGATTTGGTCAAGCTTCCTAAGAAGCTGGGTGGCTTGGGTATCTTGGATATGGCCATTCAGAACATGGCCCTAGGCATGCAAAACTGGTGTGGAATTTCATTTCTGATAATAGCAGACTTGCCTTCCAGGTCCTCGCTCATAAATATATGGATGGGCACCGACATGAGCTTTTTCTTTCCAGTTCTGAGTTACCTAAGGGCTCCCATCTATGGAATTTTATGTGTAACTCCAAAAATCTCATTGCTGATAGGGTCTCTTGGAAGTTAAATAATGGTCGGTTAGTGTCTTTCTGGGACGAAAGCTGGAATGGTTTCCCTCCCCTCAACTTGCTTCCCTCTCTCAATGGTATTATGAACTCCTCCAAACTGTTATGGGGCTCTCTTGTTTCTAACTACGGTTACCAGCATCCCAACGGCTCGCCCACCTGGTGTTGGAAAGATATAATGTCTATCGGTGCCTCTGCTCAAGAAGTTGTCCTCCTATCCAATTCTATAGAGGATCGTCATGCTACGTACCTTAACAGTGATGATTGCTTATTTTGGGTTGGAAATAGTTCTGGCCTTTACACTGTTAAAACAGGGTACAACATTCTCGTCTCACAACTCGGCAAGGGTTCTCGAGTTCCTTTGGATGCTGGCACCCTCATATTACCCCGAAGATTGCTTACTTCGGTTGGCTTGTTTTAAATAGAAAGGTACTCACCCAGGCTAGAAGGCATGCGTGGGGCTTCTCGGGCCCCTCTAAATGTCTTCTTTGCGGTGCGGCAGAGGAAGATCTGGATCATCTCTTCCTCTTCTTGTCCCTTCACCTCCAAGTGTTGGGATTGGCTCCTCAATAAGCTTAATCTCTCCTGGGTCCCCTATGAATTGATGCTAATCTTTCCTCCTGGCCGTCTTTTTCCCATAATTGTTTGCACAGCTCTATCTGGCACGTCAGTCCTTATTTCTTGCTCTGGCATTTATGGTGGGAACGCAACCTTCGTCTTTTCAGAGAGCAAGCGGTGGAGCTCCCTTCCTTCCTTTCCAAGCTCGAGGTGGCCATTTCAGAATGTATTAGTGCTAAGTGTTCTTCTTTTCCCTCTTTTTCCTCCAAGGACTTCGCTATTCTTCATCAGTGGTCACTAATAAAAATTCCCAATCCTGGGTCTATCATCTGCAAGGGGCTCTCACAAATTGAAAAGATGCTGCTTAGGAAGAACACTAGATGGCGTCCCCCTCCCAAGGGGCTCTGGAAACTAAACTTCGATGGGGCCTCCAGAGGCAATCCGGGTTTATCTGGGGCTGGTTGCATCCTCAGGGACGATCGAGGTCTCCTCATCCATGCGGGCTCCTTCCCTTTAAAAGACGGCACATGTAACTCCGCTGAAGCTCAGGCTCTTCTGGAAGGGGTCAAGATGGCGGTTCATCTTGGTTGCTCAGATTTATGTATTGAAGGGGATTCTCAAATCCTTATTTTTGCTGTTTCCAGTGGTGCTTCTCAATCGTGGAAATTGAACCTCTTTATTCCTTCTATCCATTTTTGGCTCGGTAAATTCCAATCCTGGGACATATCTCACAACTGGGAAGCAAATCGGGCAGCAGACTTCCTGGCCAACTTCGCTATTGACAATCCCTCTGCTATCGTTTCCTCCAACAATGCACACATGTGGCCAGGACTTTCTCATTTTCTCTCCCTCGATCGGAGATACACTCGCGACTAAGTCGTCTACGCCTCCACTGCGCATGGCAGTTCCCGCGTGTCGGTCACTTCCCCCCCTTCTCGGAGGCGTCCTTCCCTTCCCTTTCCGCTCTCCCGCACGAAGCTCTGGCCCCCCCGTCATTTCCAAGCGTTTCTTGCCAGTTTTCCCCTCGGGACTGTCTCTTCTTCACTATCTTTTATTCTTGTTACGCTGACCTCCAGGACTGTCTCTCTCGGCTTTCACTTTGCTTCTTCCCGGCGCCATGACTTTCGTTGGTTTCCCATTTGTGGCCCTCCGAGGGAGTTCCATGGCGGCGCGATGTTTCTGCCATCGATGGCGGCGTCTAGCCATGATTTTCAAATACTCTTCTTCAGCCGAGGCCGAAGCCATTGAAGCCATTCTTGGCGACTCTTACCGCTTCAATGCTCGTCGCCCCGAACCGCTTCCGACATCGCCTCCGCCTTCGTGTCTTTCTGCACGCTGCTTCATCCCAACATTTCGGAAGTGGAACTGGTCGCCTCGGACCTAATTTACGCTGTGCTGCGTCGGCCTTCATGATCAGCTTGTGGACTTCTCACTTCCAGACCCTCTGCTGTGGGTGGAAGATGTTGACGAGTTGGCCATCGGCTCTGGGCGGGATATTCGTTGGCTTAGCGGGCAGTACAGGGACCTTGTCACTTTTGCACAGAACTTCCATCCTTCTCTGGACCAGCGTTTTCTTCCGGTCGTGGATATTGATGCGGCTCTTTTTCCTCTCCATTCAGCTGTTGATCAGTTGAATGCCCTCAAGGATCGAGCTCTCCATGCCTTCAACTTCCTGTTGCATGCGGCCTCCTCGCGGGCGGTCACTCTTCGGGCTAATTGTTGTAGCCTTTTTCCTTCGCTGCGTGTTCGCTTCCCTTGTCTCCGCGTTCTCTTCCTCTCTCAGTTTTTAGCTCTCCTCTTCCTCTTCCTCCTTCGACTTTCACCTTCTCCTTCTTCTTCTTCTTCTTCGTGTTTGTAGGGTTGGGGTCCCTCCCACCGGTTCATAGCTCCGGTCAAAAGCGTTTACCAATAAAAAAAAAAAAAAAAAAGAAGAAGAGAGTATAAATATAGATATTACATAGAATTGGGCTTTTCCTGATCCATTTTCGGATCATACCTCCCAAATTTCAGGCTTTTAAGTCCCTAAAAGCTTGAGGATTGATGAGGTGAGGAAATCTCTTCCCGCATCCTCTCGGGATACCACTTACCCTTTGACGGTAGTTTCCCTTCGATCCAATCAACCACTTGTCTTTCACCCCTCTCTGTGTTATTCTCTTTGTCCACTAAAAACCAAATCTTCCTCTAACTCCAAGTGACTATTCGGAGTAAGGTTCTCGATAGACGGAAGAAATACCCCTTCTTGTTCATCACCCAACATGGAGGGCTCAAAATATGTTGGAAGCTTCACCAGGACTCTACAACCATTCAAAAACAAGAAGAATGTCATGATTTCCCTCCAAGGAGAGGAAGTATTTGGCATGGATGAGGTGGATGAGACTATGTGTTGTGCCTCATCGTAGTGAGGTATGTTTGGGTAGTAACTGTGGTGTTCAGGATAATGAATTGACAAGGCTATTTCATTTAAAAATTCAAGTAAAGAAAACTAAGGTGGATGCTCTTTTTGATACATGTTCTCAAGCTAATTTAATCAGTAAAGAGTTAGTGGATAGGTTGAAGTTGGAAACTTACAATCACCCAAGTCCATATTCTTTAGGTTGGGTGAAGAAAGGTGTAGACATCAAGGTAACAAAGTAGTGTAAGATCACTTTTGGTATTGAAAGAAAGTTTATTGATGAGGTTATTGTGGATGTTTTCCCTTGATGTGTGTGGTGTAGTTTTTGGCAGCCCATATTTGTATGTCAGGGATGTTATCTTCACAAGGAGAGCCAATCAATACCATTTGGTAAAGGATGGTAAAAGCTACATCATTTCAGCCTATTCAAGAGATTCAAAGATATCTCTGGTAAGTGCCAATGAATCCCAAAACTTATTAATGCTAGTGGTAAGTTTGCATTACTCATGTTAAGGGATATGTCAGATGATGATATTATGACATCTAAAACCACTTGTAGCATGTTTTATAACAAAGAGTAGGCAATGATAATGAGTTAGTTCAATAGTTTAGAGAGGTCTTTCAGGAACCTACAAGGTTTCCTCCAGTGAGAGTGATTGAGCATGAGATCCATTTGCTACTCGATAGTCCACTTTCAAACTTGGGATTGTACAGGTAGTCTTTGAAAGATTCCAATGAGGTAAAAAAATAGTTATAGTCTTTGATTGAACAAGGTATAATCTATCCTAGCACTTCTCCATGTGGTTCTCCTATTATTTTAGTACCTAAGAAATATGGTTCATGGAGAATGTGTGTTGATTATAGGGCCTTAAATAAAATAACCATTAATAATCGGTACCCTCTTCCTCACATTGATGATTTGTTAGATTAATTACAACATGCTAGATATTTTACTAAGCTTTATTTGAAGTCTAGGTATCATCAAGTGTGGATCAAGGAAGAGGACATCTGGAAGACAACATTCAAGACTAGACATGGATTGTATGAATGGTTGGTATTACCATTTGGGCTATGTAATGCACCAAATACCTTCATGAGGTTGATGAATGAGGTAATGAGGTCGTTTATTGATTCCTTTATTATTGTGTACTTGGATGACATTCTAGTTTTTAGCAGAACTTTTGAGGAGCATACTAATCATTTGCGTCAAGTTTTGCAAGTACTTAAGGAGAACAAGCTTGTGTTGAATGAGAAGAAATGTGAGTTTGCACAACAATCACTTATCTTTTTGGGACATGTGATTGGAGATGGGGAGTTAAGAATTGATCGGCTAAGATAGAGGCCATTTTGAACTAGCCTACACCATCCAGTTTGACCGAGACCAGGAGTTTTGTTGGAGCGGTTCAGTATTTATGGAAGTTCATAAAGAACTTCTCTTCTATAGCAGCGCCACTACATTTCGTGACAATAGGGGTAAGATATTTGATTGGGGTAAGAAACAACATGTTACTTTTGAAAAATTTAAATATAAAATTATTCATGCTCTAGTTTTGGCCTTACCTAACTTATAGTTGCCTTTTGAAGTGGAAACCGATGCTAGTGACTATGCTATGGGGGTTGTCCTACTTCAGGGAGGTAGGCCGGTATGTTATCACTCTGAATTGTTTCATGGTGTAATTTTGAATTATTGTACTTATGATAAGTAATTATATGTTATTGTTCAAACGGTCAAGAGACGAAACATTATTTGATGGGTAAGGAAACTATAATTCATACGGATCATCAACCTCTCTAATATTTGTAGGCTCAGAGTAAACTTCAGCAAGCTAGGCACTATAAATGGATGGGTTTCTTGCACTAGTTTCATTTGATTATTAAATATAAAAAGGGTGTGACTAAAAATTGGCTAACATGTTATCTAGACCTCCTTTGATTTTAGTTGTGGGCACGTTAACTCTTCTTGAGCCTTTTGTGTGTGAAGCATATCAGGAAGGCTATGAGTAGGATCAGATTTTGTAGAGATATTTCAGCAGAAACCTCCAAGTGAGGGATTTGCACCTCGAGGGGAATATTGTCTCTAGGATGGCTTGCTCTACAAGAATGGGAAACTCTGTGTACCTGAGGAGGGAAAGAGTGTAGTTGATGAGAGAAGCACACACTTCCATGGTAGCTGGTCACTTTGGTGTGATAAAGACTATAACACACTTGCGAGGTATGTGTATTGGCCAAACATGCAAGCTAAAGTTGCTAAATTCATTAGGGGTTGTGTTTTATATAAAGTACAAGTAAGCCTAATAATAGGAATTTGGGGTTATATATGTCGTTTTTAGTTCCTTCCCGACCATGGGAAAGTATATCCATGGATTTTGTGGGTGGTTTTCCTACCACCAAAAAGGGTCATGATTATATATTTGTGATTGTAGATCGATTTAGCAAAATGTGTATTCTTATTCCTTGTAAAAAGACCATTAAGGCCAGTGATGCAACTGAGTTATTTTTTGCTAATGTGTGGGTTCACTTTGGTTTGCCAAATTCTATTGTATCAGATAGGGACTCATGGTTTGTAGGGAAGTTTTGGTCTACTTTATGGGGAAAATGGATACGAAGCTAAAAATTCTACTACCTTTCATCCACAAACGGATGGGAAAATGGAGGTGGTGAATCGTACCTTGGTCCAGCTCTTAAGTGTTAGAGTAGGTATTTACCTTAGCTCATGTTCACCTAGGTACTTTATTTACCTTTATTGTATTTATTCTCACCCACTTATGTGTGTGGATATTTATTTTATCTTATTTAGATATTAGGAGATATTATCTAGTTGTTAGGTATAGTTCTTTCCTTGATCTATGGTATTGACTAGTTCTTTCCTTGATCTATGGTATTGACTAGATCCTTGATGTCTAGTTCTCTCCTAAATCTATGGTCTTGACTAGTTCTTTGATGACTAGTTATTTCCTTGATTTATGGCTTGATCTACGACCTTGATTGGTTCTTATATTGTTATTCCTTGCCTATTTAAGCAAGGCCCATTATCAATGTATTGCATTGAGTTCCATAATAATATATGATATTGTTTGCTCATTTGTTTGTAAAGGTTTTATGTAAAATTATTCTGGCAAATTGCTTTCATCTTATTGATCATGGTGTTTGATCAACATCTGTGTTCTTGGCTTGGTACGATCTGGTTATCGTTCCTTTCATGGTATCGAGAGAGATTGTTGTTGACATCCGTTTGTAAGTTTTATTTTACAAATAAATTTATTTGAGTATTCATATATTTGGGATTTGGTCATATTTTGTTGTTGTGTGCATTTTTATGCAAAAAAAGGCTTCCATTAGATCCAGAAGGTGTGAAAACCCTAAGATCGATTGTAAACTCGAATACAATTCTAGAGGTTGTTTTTTGTGGGTTTTTTATTTTTGTAGAGAAGCACATAGGTGCACCTTGGGATTTGTGCCAAAAATGTGATTTTATTTATTCAGTTTGTTGGATTTCTCAAGTTTTGTACAAAGTTTTTTTTCATGTAGCATCGTATCATTTTCGGATCAGTGGGTTCGGGAAGAATTTCAGAATTTTCCTTTTTGGTAGGGGTCCACATGATGCTTATGCACTTTTTTACTATAGGTGTTTACTTCACTAATTTATTTGTGTGGTGAAGGCAACAACATTTTTTTGTTTTAGTGGTACCTAAAATAAATATGAGCAAAATATTTAAAAGCTTATAATTTTTGATCGGTAACTCAATTTTGAGTGCCATTTTTTACAAAAGTGTTTGTTTTTTCGTGCTCTTTCCATTGAAAATATTTATTTTGAGACTTGCACTATAATTATAAAATGCCAAATATGGAGGAGTAGTTGTAATCAATTGTGGACGTAATTTAATTTTGAGCTCGACATCCTAAACTTTTGGGAGTTGCGATTTGTACTTATCATGGATTCGAGAATGATATGCTTTTCTCTAAAGTGTGTGGACTTCAAGAGGATATTGTAAAATTTTGGAAGAAAATAGATCGCTCAAGAAGTGAAATTCTCTTCTACAATCACTCATTCACGATAAGGATACAATAATACACTCCTAAAACAAACTTGCTAGCCTACAACATCACCATCATATTGTGGACAACCATATCCATGCTCCTAGTCCACTTACAACTATTGCTCCTGAACCCACTAACATTGATCTATCAGTCTTTGAGTTTGTTCCTACTCTTGATGCTCATACACCTATGAAGCTTGTTACTGTATGATCTTCCACATCTGTTCGTATTAGAGTACCACATGTTGTGTATCTTATTTCGCTTCACCGCATGGCTTTTTAAGAAGCATACCACTGCATTCAGTTCTCACATGCTCCATTCTATGGGTCTCACTAGCGGAGTCATTGGCAGACATTCATAGGGTATTGTTTCCTCTATTCCACATGTTAAGTGGAATTCTCATCATGACATTAGTTTTCAAGTAGATACTTCATTGGGATCACACATTGATAGAGCTCATTTTTTGTTCGCTCGACTCTTTTTCGAGGATCATGAGCAACACATTAGTTCTACATCTTCACTAGGCTTGAGAAACTGAGATTTCAGTTATCGACATGATCAATCGACACACATTCTCGATGTTCTTTTACATGCACCCATTGTGCATTTTCACCAAGTCATATGTAAGCATCTTCTTCATCCATACGTGTTGATTTGGGGTGGATATCTGATCACTCATGGAGGTGACATAGGCATTCATTGAGAGGACTCTACAAGGTGTGGCTCCTCCACCATTCGACCTCTTGCTCCACTTTCTATACCTTATGCATTGTGATGCTTCTTGTTTTGAGCATTTTTCTTTACGGTGTAGTGTATCTTCTCTTATTTGTTGAGAGATTTTTATATCGTATTTTTGACACTTTTGGCATGTTGATGTATCTCTTATGGGGATCTATTATGGTGCATTCGGTGTTAGTTTGTTAGTGTTTGAGTAGTTGATTTTGGGCAACTCATACAAATTTGTAGCATCACTCCACCCATTCAATAGTATGGGAGGGTGTGGTGTTGATCTTGCTTCTTTGGGTTTCATGTCCTTTCCTTGTTACCTTGCCTTTTCTTGGATCGTAACACTTTGGATTTTGTGTCCTTGCCTTATTGCTTTGGTTTTATTCTTAGATCATGGCACACCTATTTGAAGTGATTGATCAAATTATGTTTGGTATTTTTTTGCACTTTCGACATCACTCCGTTGACAGTCTCCTTATATGGAGCTATTCTGGTGAAACCCAGTGTCAATTGTTTTTGAGTTTTGTGATCGAGCAATGGATTCAAACCACAATGCACACCAAACTTCTTCAACATTATACGATTTTTTTGAGCCGAGCTTCTTGGGATGCCTTGGAGGGTCTTTACTCTCTTTACTTTGTTGTTACTAGTTTTGGGTACCTTGCGGTGTCCCTTTTTTCCTAGTTATTATACATGAGTACCTCATCAGGCCTAGTTGCATTGGGACTCATATTGTGGACATGCCACTTCTATTTTGGCCCCTAGCTTCACTTGAGGGGGTGTTAAAGTAGGTATTTATCTTAGCTCATGTTCACCTAGGTACTTTATTTACCTTTATTGTATTTATCCTCACCCACTTATGTGTGTGGATATTTATTTTATCTTATTTAGATGTTAGGAGATATTATCTAGGTATAGTTCTTTTGATCTATGGTATAGTTGTTTCCTAGATCTATGGTATTGATGATCTATGTCTAGTTCTCTATAAATCTATGGTCTTGACTAGTTCTTTGATGACTAGTTATTTCCTTGATTTATGGCTTGATCTACGACCTTGATTGGTTCTTAGATTGTTATTCCTTGCCTATTTAAGCAAGAGGCCCATTCTCAATGTATTACATTGAGTTCCATAATAATATATGATATTCTTTGCTCATTTGTTTGCAAAGGTTTAATATAAAATTATTTTGGCAAATTACTTTCATCTTATTAATCGTGGTGTTTGATTAACATTTGTGTTCTTGGTTTGGTACGATTTGGTTATCGTTCATTTTCATAATGGAGCTATTCTTCCATGCATCAGAGTTATTTTTGAGTTATATGATCTATAGTGATTAACTCAAAATTCATCTCTTCAACATTTGCAATACAAGTTTTGGAGTCGAGATCTTTGGGAGGATTATGAAGATATCGGGAGTTGTTTGAGGATTTTGCTCTCACTTTGTTATTACTGGGTACAAGTACCACAACGGTGTCCATAAAACCATTTATTAATACGTGAACTCATCAAATGTTTAGGACCCACATTCTTTTCCAAATGAGAGCTTATCTAATGAAGGGTGTTAGTGTAGGTTATTATTTATCCTTTTATTTATTTATTAGGATAATTCACACTTGTGTTACTACAAAGCGTACTTAGAATCAAGGATGACAAAGAAACTAGAATTAGCTTCTTAGTTGTGTTGAAGTTACTAACTTAGAATGAATTATGTGAAGTTAGCTTACTAGTAGAGCTTTTGGAGTTAACTTAACTAAAAATAGATTAATTGGGAGTTCCTCAAAGATTTAGGTAGTAGTTGCACTTCCCTCCTCCTATATTCAAGAGAGACATGCATGAATAATTCAAGTCATTTATTGTATTGTATTGAACATTATGGATTATGATGGATTTCCATATATGGTATTTTATCTCTTCTACTTGCAAATAAAATTGGTGTGCTATTATCATCCGAGAAAAAAAAGAAGAAGAAATATTCTTATCGTTCCTTTCATGGTACTCGTATGGGGGTGGATCACAAACAGGGACTCTAACCAAGTAGGGAAGTTTTGGTCTACTTTATGCTAAAAAAAAAGGGATACGAAGAAAAATTCTACTACCTTTCATCCACATAAGGATGGGAAAATGGAGGTGGTGAATCCTACCTTGGTCCCTAGCTCTTAAGGGGGTATAATAAGAAACATCGAGGAATAGGGATGAGAACTTGGTGTATATCCAATATTCTTATAATAGGGAAATTCATGCTTCAACTAATAAAACCCCTTTTGAGACATGTTTTGGTTATTTTCTAAGATTTTTGATGTTATTTTGAGATCGCAAGCAGAGAACAATAGAAAGTGGAACTGGAGGTCCAAAAAGCTGAGAAGTTCATTGAGAAGATTAAGAAAATTCACCTTTAGGTACATAAGAGTGCGAAAGCAAAGTCACAAGCCAAGTACAAAGCACAACATGATCAACATAGGACTGAGCATTCCTTCCTTGTTGGAGACAAGGTATGGTTTTATTTGATCGGGATGAGTTATGGGAAAATCCAAAAACTCAAACCTCTAAAATTATGGCCCATTTGAGATTCTAGAACAAGTGGGTAAGAATGCTTTTCACTTGGATTTTCCTCCTTATATGAATATTTATTCAGTTGTAAATGTTGAAAACTTATGTCTTTTTGAGCCCTCTATGTTGGATGATGAACAAGAAGGGGTATTGCTTCCATCTATTGAGGACCTTGACTAAAGCGGATAGTCGGTTGGATTTGGAGGAAGATGTGGTTTTGTATGGATAGAGAACAACTGACAAAGAGGGCGTAGGACAGGTGGTTGATTAGATTGAAAGGGTAGCTACTGTCAAAGGCCAAGTGGTATTCTAGAGAGGATGTGGGGAAGAAATTTCCTCACCTCATTAGTCCTTGAAGATTTTAGGGACTTAAAAGCCTCAAATGGGGAGGTATGATCCAAAAATGGATCAGGAAAATCCCAATTCTATGTAATCTCTATATTTATACTTGCTCTACAGGTTCTCGGCTCATTTTATCTTCACAAGATGGTCTAGTTAGGTGGGGGTGATCTGAACACCTCCGAACTGACTTTTAGGCCATTGATGTTCAAATTCAAATATTTATTATTAGTTGATGGTTACATGACCTAACGTGTGAAAATCTTATGCAAATAAACTCACAAAAATGACGGTAAACTAAAAAGTGATAGTCCGAAATGCAAGGATCTCAATGATTTTCAAAATGTTTTGGCTTCCAAGAGATTCATTTCAGATTTTCATGCCTCCATGGGTTGAACATCTATAAATTTGAGCCTTTGCAAGGTTTCAAGCAAGTGAGTTTGGGTGAAAGAAAATTTTTGAGCAAGATTGAGGAGTTGTATTATTTTCTTATTGTTCATGTTGGAGAGTTCTTGTGTTGAGAGATTGTAAGCAAGTAGATGCAATTAGGGAGAGTTGTATATCTTCCTTGAAGGCCAATTGGTAGTGATTGTATCAATTGAGATTACATAGTGGAATGGGAGCTAATTTTTTCACCCACTGGATTTTTCCCACACATGGGTTCTCAAGGATAAAGTCTCTCTCTTACTTTGTTTCCTTTCAGATGGTAAAACAAAGCTTTAATGGTTGTTGAAGTAACTCATTAATTGGTTAATAAAGAACTCTTGTATGTTTCATTCATATTCACAAGCATAGTGATTGTAGTTGGTAAAGTTAAGTAGTTTATGGATCACAAAAGATGCATCACTTCTATACATTGTCAAAGGAGGGGAAGTCTATTCTATTCCATCCACACATACTATTACATTTCTACATTCTAGTTACAACCCGCTATCAAGTGCAACTTACACAAGGGCGTCTAGTGCATCATTTCTACACACAAACACACCGAATGACATGGAGTCTCGAGATGTAGTGCAACGCCTCGATCATAATTTCACTCCCAAAGTGACCATTGGGGTGGGTGAATCATTACGACTTCCCATTCTACACTTTCATTTTTAGGTTTGATGTGGTGTGTGGGTATACATAGGTGAACTTCTCTTTTGTATGTTACAGGCACTTTGGTGATAAAAAAATGAATATCAAACGATCAACAATGAAGTCCTCGTGACACAAAAGAAAGTGTTTATGAAGCATTTACACTTTCACCAAAGCTGCCCAAATCTAGTCACCATAGGCTTAAGCCTCTACCCTTCACTAGGTAGCCTCTATTTTTGAGTTCCATAATTCATAGTGAGCATTTATGATGTTATGGGGTATGTTTATAACTTTACCCTACCTAGATAACTTCCACATTGTGTGGGTATCAACTAAGTCTTCTTACCTCCCTCTCTTGTGGGTTTTACATTATTGCTTACTTATTGGTTTGATCTCATTGTATATTATCATTTTGTACATCATTAGGAACAAATAGTTACTTTACAATCAATTTATTTAATTCAAATTAAATTAAATCACCTGCAAAGCATGAGTATGATTGATTGATGATGGTATTATAGATCTTTTGGTGGTTGGTTTAGTTGAACCACAAAGAAAATGCACTTGATCAAGATATGGAGTAATTTCCTTCACTTGTTCAAGACTTTCATGAATGTTTGAATGTTAAGTATATGAAACTTTTTTCACCTTTTTAGATTTGATTAAGATTTACACATAACCAAAAAAAAATGAAATAAAATCTATAGGGGTTATTTTGATTAATTAAATTCCAACATTAACCATTCAATATCATAATAATGCATTAATACATGTAAACAAATGTACACGATACAATACAAGCTCATAAATACATGAGATTGAGTGTTCTTAGTTAATTACATATGATTATAAACTGATCTGGGTGATATGAATGATGGAACATGGAGATCTAGACCTGACAAAGTGACTCGATACTCTGTTGAAAATGTTCTTTGCTTTCGAAACGGGAACTTAGAGTGACCTGAAATTTCACTTGATAGGACCATATAGTAGGAGAGGAACATTTTACGAGAGGGAGGGTTTGACCTATTTATATCATCTGATTAGCTTAAATTAATTTAAGTAATCAAAACTATGATCTATACCTTTATGGGGTTTGAAAATGTGCAAGATTAGGAATATCTTCATCACGAAGAATGGGTGAGGATTTAATTATGGTCATTTTGTTAGGTGCATGAACCTCATAGTTGAATGCTCAACCTTTCAAACCCTAACCATGGATGGAGTTTTAGATTTGAAATGGATAAAAATAAACATTAGTTGGGTTGAAGGGAACCCTATACACCATCATGCCATTGGCATTACTCTAAAAGAGGCCTCAAACCGCATGTTGTTCTCCACCTAACATGTGATATCTAGTTGTAGTGCAATCATATTTGGCATCCTTCCTTGATAAATCTTGAATTGAGTTTCTCTCTTGCAAATATACTTGAGTGAGTGAATTTTTGTACTTGCTTGCAAATGGGGAAGTAGTCCCTAAACTAGTGGGAAGCTTGACTTGTAGACATTGTTGCCCTAATGAATGTGCAATGGTAATTTTGAAATGTAGGAGCTTTGGGTGCCTTTGGTGACAACTTTTGCAATAGGAGCCCATAAGAGTGATAGGTTCTAAATGAAGTGAGTTTTACTTGCTTATATATGCTTCCAAAGGTGATTTAAGTTACAAAATCCAATTTATGGGGAGTAAATGACCCAAAGAATAATTTACAATTGAAATTTTGGGACTAAAGTGATCAAGGGAAAAAACGTACACTAGGGTCAAGAATGTATGGATGTTCCTACCCCTATTGTAGGTTTTTTACCCTAGAGAGACAATTTGAAATGTGAATTTTGGAAGTTATCTAACAAAGTTTCTTAATGGATTTCATGCATTCAATTCGATGTAGGAGTATAACCATGAAAATAAAAAAATGGATTTTATGTAATTTTAGTTTGATTAATGTCTTTGGGGTCGTCTTTAGGTGATTTAAGGGTTTCTCCATCTTTATAGGAACTTCCATGAGTAAAAAGAGATTGATTTACTTTTCCTCCAAAGACCACCTTCTTTGAAAATTTGAATTTCTAGTTCTAAGATAGGAGGTCTAATGCAAAATATGAAAGCAAGTAAAGGTGTAAGAGGTTTCTAAAGGGCCTCCTATGTTGTATTTGAGATAATGTCACCCACTTGATTTAGTGACCTAGGTTTGGTTAGTTTGACTATTGTTAAGTTAAAAAACCTATTGGTAACTACCACCTTATTTTAATAAAGGCAAAGGTATTTGATGGATAGAGAGGATGGAGAGGATAGAAATACATGGAAAGGAAGTTAGAGAGTTGTAATAGGGAGGAACGATCAAGAAAGGCTCAGAAATTTGTAGAAGGGCATGATTATTCTTATAAGACAAATTATCATTGAATAAAGCTTTTGGAACCTTGAGTAATTGTGTATGAATGAGGTAAGAAGTATGATTGTTCTAATATCCACATTTTATGAATGATAGAACATGGGTATTTTGGGATTATAATGTTGATATCACACAAGTTTGATCATAGATTTGTTCTACTTGTATGGTGATTAGAATTGCATGGAGTTATTGTCTTGATCTTGAGAATAACCAATGAATAATGCTTGGTAATGAAAATGTAGATTTATATGAGGATACCATAGTCATAAGGTCATGTAAGTAATGATATGAAGCTAGTAAAGCTTTTGGAAACCTAATATAAATTATTGTTGAGAAAGTGAGTAGATAACATAAGGGTTCCATCTTGAGTTTTGTGTGATTGTAGATGGAATGGATATCATAAAAGACTATCATTGATTAAAAACCTTGGTAGTGTATACATGGTCTGATAGGTATAAAGGTTTTTATTCAGGTTACAATATTGTTCTCTTCAACTTTCATTCATTATAATTCTTAAACTAAGGAAATTCAAGCTTATATAGTCTTGAAAGATCAAAATGTCACTTTTAAGGAAAAATGGAATAATATAGGAAGAGTGATATAAAAATACCTTGATATAAGGGGAGGAAAGACCTAGAATGGGTGAAGAACCATTGAAGAAACTTAAAATCTAAGTTTGAACCTAACTTTTGTACACTGTCAGTTAGAGTGCACAGTGGCAATAAGGGCATGAGAATGTGCATTTTAGTACTTTGAATGATTAAAACAAAAGGAGATAAAATTTTCTAAAGAGAAAAGATTGGAAATGTAAAATTAGACCTTAATAATTTGATTAAAGATTCTGAGAATTCATTTTGAAGCTAAAAGACAAGACTATCATGTTAAAATAGGGTTCTTGTGTAGCTTCAAACATAAATCTCATTGTGGAGAAGATTCTAAACCATATGAAAGAATATAGTCTTAAGAGGAAACATAGAGGAAGATGTTAAAAATTATTTGAACCTAGTTAGAGGTTTTGAATCTTGCAGGATATGAAATTTATGAATTATTTCTTTTCATAGTCGATTAAAACCCTAGATTAGGGTTTGATGACTAAAAATGCCATAACTAATGTTTGGATGGTTGAAACTGAATGAAACTTCATAAATATAGGATATTTGTGAGGTTATTGAAGATATTTTAGAGATTTAATATGAAAATAAGTTGTACAGATGCTACATTCCTTGACAGATCTATAATAACTATGTTTGGGAATAAAACAAAACCTAGTTTAAAATCTAGAAGATGACACTTTGGAATTTTCCAAAAGAACTATCCTAGAACTTTTGAGAGAACATTATATAGAGAAATGGGTATCCAAAATTGTGAATGTTTTGTGGTAGAAGTGTACATAATATATTTTAGCCTTAAAAAGGTGAATCGGGAGGCCTAATTAGAAAAAGGATGTGAATAACAGTCAAGTTTTCCATTGGAGTTGGGAATTGAAATCTAGTTGGGTGCAAGAAGCCCATAAAGGGTGCTAAAAAGGTAATTAATTATTCTTAATTCCTTCTTTGTCATTCCCGTCTCAAAGATTTTCATTGTCAAGACTATCGTGGCTTTGATTGGATGAGAGGCTACACTTGAGAAAAATAACTTTTTCCTTCTAAAGTAGTGATTGATAAAGTGTATGACAATCTTAAGTACATGGATAAAGTGTTCAAACCACGATAGAGGATCAAGAAGGTTATAAAATAATTTTAGTGCCTTTTCTCAAAACAGGCGACTTAAGAAAGGAAGGATAAGAAAAATTGATCTAAGGCTAGTATGTAAGTGAGTAGAGATTGTATCATTAAGTAATGTAGGAGCATCATGTACATAGCACAATTTTGGCTTGATTAGGTGTGTAGGATGTTTTAGGATGCTTTTGGGTCCTATTTAGTCCATATGGACCCTTCATGATGTAATAAGTGGCATTTTGGAGGTTTCCCTCCAAAATCCACATTTAAATATTCAAATTAGCCTAGTAATGTATCCTAGCTCTAAGTGTTAGTATGTTAGTAAGTTAGGGGTTATAATAGGCTTAATGTTAATGTACTAGGTGGTCATGTGATGAAGTCACCCTCTTGACCCTACCTAGATGTAACTCACTATGGTAATCCTATTCTAGTGTGAGTTAGGTGGATGAAAACCTAACTACCTTTTATTCCATCAAAAGCAATGTATTCGAATGTATCAAGAGGTTAGAAAGGTGGTAGAGGTCAAGTTTGGAGAATTCATCTTTATAATAGAGCCTTAGAGCTTTAGGAGCTTTGGAAAGATCATGAACTATCTAATAAAATTTTATTTTATATGAAGTTGTCTAAAAATGTGTTTGAATGTATATCGTGTTATGATGCATTATGAGTTGATAAATTTGGTTAATCTTGTTCAAATGTGATTTTTATGGATGAATGTGTATAGGTGCAAGAGTGTGGTACAGTCTTAGAGAGAGCATGAAGAAGGTAGTGACAAGGTGCAAATGTGAATGAAACCTTTAATTATGGAAATTAATAAAATTGAAACATTCTTATTCTATGTTTATGATTTGAAGCTTAAAAATGCATGCATATGGGTGGAGAACCTAGTGCTAGAGGTATTCTGAGTTACATGTGTGTTGGATTTATTTATTTCCTATGATTGTTGATGTTTGAATGGGTGGAGAATTTGTACGGTGAAAGCACCTTAAGGAAGCAAAATCCCTTGTTGGAGAGGACAAATCATGTGGAGATATAATTTCTTTTGATGGATGAAAGAGAAACAAACCTCACTGGTCAAATTACATACTTGAGGTAGTTGATATAGACCTCATGTAGAAAGGAGAAATGCTGAAACTATTTCTAAGTGATTTTATTAAAAATATCTATACTCGGGCTCATCTAGAAACCCTATCTAGGGTTTGGTGAGAATAGTTTGTTTGAAGGTATTAGTGGAGGCAATAGAACATGAAAATTTGAGATATTGTTCTAAATACCTTTCTCTAACATAATATTAAAGGTTTAGATCATGAGAAACCACCAAGAACTTGTTGTTCATAATAGTTATCATTAAGGAACTATAGCATACATTATTGCATGACCAAGATAACATGAGTTTGAATGATAAGAAGATAATGTATATTTAAGACCTCATGTTAAAGTGTTTCCAAGTTGATATGAGTGAAAAGAAGTCACGATACCCTTAAAACCATAAGTGGTAAGAGCTTTATCAAAATTGTAAACATTCAAGTTTAGACCTGTACTCAACTAGTCACGTGTGTTATAAAGAGAACAAATTAAGGAGTGAAAGTCTTGATTCAAGATAATGTAAAGATGGAGTCTTAGTAAAATTAGTATCATGTATAGAGGGAAAGGGGTTCATATGAGATATGAATATATATTTGTGATTTTTGGTAGGGCAAAGAAGGAGATTAAGGTTCAAAACTTAGTCAAACTATGAGTGCACAATATTGGGGAGATGTCAGAGCAAGAATGAGTTAGAGTCATAGTTATTTGAGATGGATAAGGAGTTTAAGTTAAATATAGGAAATATAATGAATCCTACAAAATATATTGAAATCAGAGTCAACAAGAAATAATAAGTAATGAGGCATAGTTAGCAAGAATACATTCTAAGTGAGGAATTGTGAGTCTTAGGAGCCTTAGTAGTAAGAAACTTATAAGTAGGATAAAAAGGAGAGTTTCAAGAAAGAAGGGATGGAGACAGGTTGGTTTTAATACTAAAAATAGTAAAGGAAGTCTCTAAAGTGATATAACCACTCAAGGATATTGGCTGCCTTGTTTGATTCGAAAAAAAAAAAGACTTAAGAAACATTCAAGTTACGTAAGGTAGTACTCGAGAAGGGTAATGAAGAGAGAAGTTAGTAAGGTGAAGAGGTGGTTAAAGAGTGAAAATAATTGGTTAGAATTTTTAAGACAAGTTATCAAAGAAACTTAACAAAAACCTAGGGAGAAAGTGCAAAAACAAAGTATGTAAGGGTATTTGTAGTCTAAAACAAGCTTGGAAACCATAGTTGGTCAAAACCAAGGAAATGAGAAAATGAGAAGAAATGAATGATAGAGAAGGTGAAGATGATTTGAATAAGTCACAAATAGGTGGTTTAAGGTATTTGAGGAGTTGAAACAAGTTGTGGAGGTATAAACCCTAGTTTTGCTATTAAAACCCTAGTTAAACCTTGTAACATGCAAAAAAAGTGAAAATTTGAGTTGGGAGTGATAGGGAAAGAACTAGGATATAAACATTAGAAAAAAAAACAAGATGATCCAAAATGGTATCTAGAACAATTTTTAGTTTTTCTTGGTTGTTTATAGATTTCTCCCAGTTTTATGATTTGTGCTCTAAGAGGGCTAATGAGACCTAGTGGAAAATTACAAAAAGAGTAACTTTTTTGATGAGGAGTTAAGCATTGAAATTTGGTAGGAATCTAAAAGATCTTAAAGGGTATCCAAAAAATTTATCATCAAGATTTGAAAGTGAAAAATGAGTGAGTTGTGTCAGAAAATCGGGTTTTTAGGGCTACAAGGCTAGTTTGAGGTCTACAAGGCAAATAGGTGAAAATGAAGTTGTGAAACTAATTGGATGGCTTGATCATGTTGGTATGGTGTATTTAAACATGTTTAAAATAATGTTGAGCTTTGACATAGTGTTTTATGCATTTTGGTCTGATTAAGCAACTTTTAGGCTTCTTGAGCAAAGTTACAAGTTATTGGTTTTGGTGATTCAATAGTTGTTTTGTGACTTAAGGAAATTATTTTGGGTTATTTGAAGAGTACATTAAAGCCTTTGTATCATTAAGGAAAAGGTGATTCTTGATGAAAATAATATTTGCATGAGAATAAATAATAGCCCTAAATTCAAGAGTTCTTGCTCTCAAAACAAATGCATTGGGAAACTAGGAATAAATTTCATACATGGACTTAGAGCATCTATTTTGTATTATCTATGATCTTAAAGACAATTTTTCCGATAAATCTAAGAAGAGAAGACAATGAAGGTACCCATAATGGAAAATGTTCATGTTTATAAGAATGACGCCTTAATGACCCTGGCTCTCCAAGACAAATTCCTTGAATTTTGTAAATCTTACCATGGAGGTTGTTTCAAATTTGTATGGTTTGTGAAATTGATCCCCTATGCATCAATTTTGTATCGAGCAAGCTTATTAGAAGGAGTAAGAATCTAACAAGAGTTGTTGCAATTGTGTATTGCTCAGTTTATAGGTTAGCCTTTAAGAAGAGATAAGAAACCATGAAGACAAACAACAAGAAGCATGGACCAGAATTAGACAAAGAGATATCTGATTTGAGGAATGATTTGAAGAGGTTGGAAATCTTGGAGAGGTTGTGTCTACAGGAAAGAGACCAAGTATATCGTTGGGGGTTGAAAAGAAGAGTGAAGTGGCCTATAAATTCACTTGTTAAGAAAGGAAGAAGACAATGGATACATACCAAGAGAAGTGAAGAATGTGAAGAAAGAAGAGTCTATGAAGGCTTGAAGAAAGGATAAAACTAAAAGTGATAAATAAGAACTTAAAAATATAAAGGGCAGCCTAACTAGATTTTGGAAAGAGAAGAGCACAAAAGGAGTGAAAGCTAAGGACGATGTTTTGAATGCTTTTAATAAGAATGCATGGAATGAGATCATTGTGATGATGAGATAGTTATGAAAACTAACTTACAATATGAGGAACACGTGAATGAAATACGAGAGAGAGAGAGAGAGAGAGAGAGAGAGAGAGAGACTAGAAAACTAAAAGAAGATGAAGATAAAGTGAGGAAATATGAAATGATAGCTGAGTCTAGTTATCTAGCATATGATTTCAAAGAAGGAAAAGGACAATTAGGTCCCAAATTTGATGAGGAAAGTGAAGAAGTGAGAGATCTTCTATTGTATGAGGAAATGAATATGATTGAGGAGCAATTCATAATAGTTAAAGGTTCAAATCGGTTGGAGGAGCACAATAAAAACATGAAGATGAAGAGGAAATGAAAGAAAATCCATTGGCAACTTTGGACAAGAAGAAGCCTAATGATAATGAAGGCATGGTACAATTTCAAGAGAAAGAAAAAGGACATAAATATGAAGAAAAATAGTCAAGTACAATAGAGATAAAAGAGAATGATCAGTAAAGAAATGAAGAACTCAAAGGTTGGAAGAGAGAAGAAAAATTTGAGACAATTTTGTCTCATTCTTATATATCTAATGTTGCTTCTAGTTGTGTTTGTGTAGGTATGGCTCAAAAGGTAAACATGGAAGGTGGAAAAATACAAGAAAAATATGAAAAATTACAATTGAGATATGAAGGAAAAGAAAGTGAAGATGATGAAGAGAACTTGAAGAAAAATGAAGACAAAAGAGTAATTTCAAGACAAGAAGAGTGATTAACTAAAATGTGGAATTTATTAAGTTAATCTAACTAGGAACAACAATAAATAACAGTAAATAAATGCAATGAATAAATATAGAAAATGACCCAAGAAACAAGGTAGATGAAAATAGAAACCCTAATGTGCAAGAAGAGTAAGGAAGTGACTTATCCGACTCAGAGGCTAAACTGGACTATGTTGTAAAATCAACTCGAATATTACGGAAGCAAGAATGATCATATAGAGGTCCGAGAAAAAGACAAATATGAGTTGTGTAGCTAGATTGGGGCACTGGGAGAGGATTAGGTGCATGTGGGAGCCCTAGTTTGAGTTTTGGGTGCCATGGTCGTGCAGGAGGTCAAAAACCAGCTTTGGAGGGGCGGATGATGATCTAAATCCTTTGATGTGTGTCGCATATAATTCTCTCCTATGTTCTGAATGTTGCAAATGATCAATGATGAAAGAAATACTTGCAAGACCCCAAAACAAACATCAAATCCTAAAAAAGAAAAATGAAAATGAAGGGGTTGGGACTATCCTCGTGCAGCCCACAATGGTGGACTTACTAACTGGGCATTGCACTACATCTCAGACCCGATGTAGTTATATGGATGTGTGTGTGTGTGTGTGTGTGATCATGCCCTAGGTTGCTCTTGTGCCAGTTGCACTTTGTGAAAGTAGCAAGCAATAACTATGTGTAGAAAATGTAATAGAATGGTGGATGGAATAGAATAAACTTCCCTCGTATGCAATGTGATGCAGATGAACCAACATTTTTCCTTTGTGATTAAGCTAGTTGTTTATGGATGCAACCTTAGATGATGATAGTAGTGTCAGCGCTTGGTCCCTCATTATGGTCACATAAATTTATATTTATATGGTTCTCTTGTTCTAATTTTGTAATTAACCCCGAAAAGGTCGACCACCAAAAAGATAAGAAGTTCAAAAGGCTAGAAGTGCCCAAAAAGTGGTGGGAAAGTGTAAAAGGATCAAGGCACCCGATTGGGACTAGGGCACCAATGGGTGCCCAAGATACTAGCCCGGGCACCCCTTTCAAGGCTAGAATGACGGAAAATGCTAAAAATAGATTGGGCATGTATGCGGTGAAGGTCGAAATGGTGACATAAAAAAATGGCGAAAAGACGGGGGTTAATTAGTACTTTCTTCACTCAAAAACCATATGAATAGTAGTATGAGACCGAGTCTAAATAATGTCTAAAGAGCATATTTTGTATCTACAAAGAGACAAACCAAAAAGTAAGAAGGATAAGAAAGTTGAAGGTGAACTCAAGAAAATCAAGAAAGAAGACCATTCCAAGAAAGAAAGAGATTGAAAGAAAAGAAAGAAAGAGATTGAAAGAAAAGAAAGAAGATGGATAGTTGAACAAGGGTTCAAATCCTCTCACAAGGGAGAATGATGTAGGAACATCACCATGATTTTTTTGGATTTTATGTTATTTTGGGTTGATTAATGTCTTTGGGGTCATCTTTAGGTGATTTGAGGGTTTTTGCACATTTATAGGAACTTCCATGAGCAAAAAGACATGGATTTACATTTTCCCTCCAAAACCACCTTATTTGAAAATTTTAATTTCTTGTTCTAAGATAGGAGGTCTAATACAAAATATGTAAGAAAATAAATGTTAAAGAGGGTTCTAAAGGGAATCCTATCTTGTATTTGAGATAATGTCACCCACTTAAGTTGGTGACCTAGGTTTGGTTAGTTTGATTATTGCTAATTTAAGAAACCTAATGGTAACTACCACATTATTTTGATAAAGGGAAAGGTATTCAAAGGAGAGAGAGGGATGGAGAGGAGGAAATATAGGAAAGGAAGTTAGAGAGTTGTAATAGGGAGGAATGAGCCAAGAAAGGCTCAGAAATCAGTAGAAGGGCATGATTCCTCTTATAACACAAATTATAATTGAATAAAGCTTTTGGAACCTTGAGTAATTGTGTACGAATAAGGTAGAAGTATAATTGTTCTAATAGACATGTTTTAAGAATGATAGAAAAGGGTAATTTTGGGATTCTAATGTTGATATCACACATGTTTGATCATAGATTTGTTCTACTTGTTTAGTGATTAGAATTGCATGGTGTTATTGTCTTGTTCTTGGGAATACCAGTGACTAATGCTTGGTAATGAAAAGTGCAGATTAATAGGAGGATACCATAGTCATAAGGTCAAGTAAGTAATGATATGAAGCTAGTAAATCTTGTGGAAACCTAAGATAAATTATTTATGAGAAAGTGAGTAGATAACATAAGTGTTTCTTCTCGAGTTTTGTGTGATTGTAGATGGAATGGATATCATAAAATACTATCATGGATTCAAAACCTTGTTAGGTAGTGTATACATGGCTTGAGAGGTCTAAAGTTTTGTATTGAGGTTACAATATTGTTATCTTCAACCTTCATTTGCTACAAGTTCTTAAACTAAGGAAAATTCAGGCTTATATAGTCTTAAAATATGAAAATGTCACTTTTAGGGAAAGATGGAATAATATAGGTAGAGTGATATAAAAACACCTTGAGCTAAGGGGAGGAAATACCTAGAATGGGTGAAGAACCATTGAAGAGACTTAAAATCTAAGTTTGAACCTAACTTTTGTAGACTATCACAATGCACAGGGCAATAAGGGCATGTAAATGTGCATTTTAGTACTTTGAATGATTGGAGCAAAAGGAGATAACACTTCCTAAAGAGAAAAGGTGGGAAATGTAAAAATAGACCTTGAGAACTTGATTAAAGATTCTGAGAATTCATTTTGAATCTAAACGATAAGACTATTATGCTAAAACAGGGTTCTTGTGTAGCTTGAAGCCTAAATCTCATTGTGGAGAAGACTCTAAGACATATGGAAGGATACTGATCTTAAGAGGGAACATGGAGGAAGATGATACATAGCCATTGAACCTAGTTAGAGTTTTTACTCAATGGGATATGCAAGTTATGAGTTATTTCTTCTCCTGGGCTGGTTAAAACCCTAGATTAGGGCTTGAGGACTAAAAATGCTATAACTAGTGTTTGGATGGTTGAAATTGAATGAGACTTCATAGATAGGATATTTTGGAGGTTCTTGAAGAGATTTTGGAGATTTAATATGAAAATAAGTTTTACGGATGCTACGGTCCTTGATAGTCTATGATAACCTTGTTTGGGACTAAAACAAGACCTAGTTTGAAATCTATAAGGTGATAGTGTGGAATTTACCAAAAGGAACTATCATATAACTTTTGAGAGAATATTATATAGCCAAATGGGCATCCAAAACTATGAATTCTTTTTAGTAGAAGTGTACATAAGAGATTTCAGACTTAAAAAGGTGAATCAGAAACCTAATTGGAAAAAGGACATGTATCACAGTCAAGTTTGCCATTGGAGTTGGGCATTTAAATTTAGTTGGGAGCAAGAAGCCCATAAAGGGTGATAAAAAAGGTGATTAATTTTTCTTAATTCCTTCCCTGTCATTCCTAGCTCTAAGATTTTCATTGTCAGGCTACTAGGGCTTTGATTAGATGAGAGACTACACTTGAGAAAAAAAAATTCCTTCTAAAGTAGTGATTGAATAAAGTGTATGAAAATATTAAGAACATGGATAAAGTGTTCAAACCAAAGTAGAGGATCAAGAAGAATATAATAGAAGTTTATTGCCTTTTCTCAAAACAGGAAACTTAAGAAAGGAAGGAAGGATAAGAAAATTTGATCTAAGGGTAGTATGTAAGTGAGTAGAGATTGTATAATTAAGGAAAAAGTGATTCTTGATGAAAATAATCTTTGCATGAGAACAAATAATAGCCCTAAATTCAAGAGTTATTGCTCTCAAAACAAATGTATTGGGAAACTAGGAATAAATTGCTTACATAGGTTAGAGCATGTATTTTGTATTATGCTATGATCTTGAAGACAAGTTGTTCCAATAAATATGAGTGGAGAATACAATGAAGGTAACCATAAGGGAAAGCTGTTCTTGTTTATAAGAATGACATAAATGACTCCTAGCTCTCAAGACAAATTCCTTGAATTTTGCAAATCTTACCATGTAGGTTGTTTTTAATTTGTATGGTTTGTGAAATTGATCCTCTGCATCAAATTATCAAAAAGTGTTGACATATGAGTGTGTATGATAAAGCAAGCTAGACAATAGAGTTAGAGATGTACCAGACAAGGATGGGTAAAGTACACTTGTAGGAGGGCAATGTCAAGACTAGCAATGTATAAGAGTAGAATTACCAAATTTGAGTGTCTATAGAAACATACTCTAAGTTTGTCTAAGGACAATATATTGCATTGTTGAAAAACTAGTAAATACCATTTCATTGCATGACTTAGTGGACTATTGTGATGTTTGAATATGTTTGCATACCTATGTTAACATAGGGATTTTTAAATGCTATGTACTTTTCTTAATAACATTTTGATTGCAATATGTTTTTCTTGAGATCAATGTGTGCTTAAATTTGTATGAATATGAAGTTGAATGAAATCAAGTTTTATTATAGTTATCATGACCTTGTGGCTTGTAATAACATGATTAACAAGTGTATATTTTTGAACCCTTTTTGTTGCTTAGACTTAGTATGGAACGATGCTCAAGAAGGCTCTAGGGTTGTCTTATACCCTCGGTTAGCTAGAAGCACCTTATTATCTCATCTTTGTGCCTTTCTCTTATGAATGATGATGTAATATGCATGTGAAATGGATCTCTAAATGGTCAAAAATTTGGGGGAATAGTAAAGGACATGTCTTCCATGAAATGGGCTTGTATGTCGTAGGATTTGGTCTTGAGGTTGTTCTATCTCGGTAGATGAGTTGATAAAAGGTTTGGGATTGTGTTATAGAGAAACTTCTAAACATGGATATTGGTACAGTTGGAATAATTGCATGATGATGTTTTCATTATTGATTTCATTAGAAGATAATTTCTTGAATCAAATTATCATATATCCATTTTCCCATTAGCCTAACCTTCTTTGTGATTGATTGATTATGAGTATGTAGTATGTGTGGGAAAGATGATTTCCCTTGAGTAATGGTTGTATAGATCCCTAATATTACATAGAGTTGTGTTGCTTCTATTTTTATGAGTTAATAAGGAATTCAACCGTGAGTGTATCTTCAATTTGGGCCTTCATATATTTCATTGTTTAATGATAAACTTGTGATTGTGCCCTTTAGTGGTTAGCAATTTAGTGTGCTATACATTCATGACTCATGCTAACCTAGAATTAGTGGTTGATAAGTAGGACATGAATATTTTGTCACAAATTTGGTTCTTTATCTTGCTATGAGTTCAAGTTATAGTGTGAGTGCTTTATCTATGAAGTAACATTTTTTAATTAAGGAACCCTAGAGTTGCTCTTTGTGATCCCTTGGAGAGGGAGTAGACTACTTGGGGAGAAGTAAGGATCATGGTGGTGGGGCTTTCCACCTTCCTACCACGGAGTAACATTGTCGAGTTATCGGACTAAGGTACCAAAGTACTAGTCATCTTGAACTTTGGGCTATATCCAAAGACTGTCAAGATGCTTTGTTCTATATAGATGCACATGTTTATATACTCTTATGTTGCTTCTTTAAATTTGGTATTGGATTTATGATAGAAATTGTTGACTTTCTTTGTTACTCTATGTTGAAAGAACATGAAGGCCACCTTAGTTACAAGGATATAAGAATGTGTTGGTTGTATTCTTCCAAGAAGAATTATAGATGATATTATGGGCTCTCTGTGACTTGTTTTAGAGGAAACTTGACCGTGGTTGTGCTTGAGAATAAATGCTAATGTTTTCCAGTGAATGCTCTATTTTGTAATGATTGGAATGTATGACATAGTCCATTTTTATTCAAGAGTACGTGCAAGCATTATTAGTCTTGATCGAACTATTTTGTTTGGAGTGAAATTGAATACACACCACTCATTGGAATTTCGTCAGAAATGTTCATATGAATATTAACATTGTATTCAAATTTGTTGTATATGAATGGGGACTTTGGACTCTATCTTCCTTACCAATTAAACTAGTATGTGAACTCATTGTTCAAAATAGAATGTATGGCTCTTTGTGATCCCTAGAGGGCAGAGAGTGAAAATATGGAACTTGTGTGAATGATAAGAAATATAATTCCCCTTACAATATTTTGTTTTTGGAATTCTAAGTTGGAATACTCATCACTAAGATTAAACCATGGTAGAATAAATCTATTACATGTCTTTATGTATGACATCTCTAGGCTTTGGATGACCACTATCTATTAGAGATAAGGAACATTTAGTATGATGACATTGATTTAAATTGTTACTTCACGTATGTTAAGGTCCATGGAAACTTAAAGCCTTAGACCTTACATAATTGATATTGTCTTCTAAGGATTGTGTTCTAGACTTTATTTCTATTAATTGCATGTTGAAGTTAATTTTATAGGCTTTGGCATTGTGATATGATTGGTATCTAAATTATGCAAAGGTGCTCCATTTCTAAAGATTGAATGGTTATTTCCTTAATCATAGAGGTTTGTGTAAATGGTAGCAAATTGAATATTGTGATTTTGGTATGAAATTTATACTTAGCAATTGAATAATTGAATGATTCCTTTTGAACTACTATATCTTTTAAATTATCTAAAGCATTTTGATCAATTGTGTAATTATATGTTGGATTGGTTCTTAAACTTGTATGCTACTATTAATGGGAATTCCACCCGTGAGGACTCTATGGGAAAACTATTGTTTAGTTCCATCATTGTATTATAAAGAATTGTTGTGAAAGTTTTAGGTGGGCTCCTTAATTGTAATATGTGACATGATTGATAAATTTAATTTGAAGTATGACCTAATTAATATCATAAGGCTTTGTTATTTCTTCATTTAAGAAAAGTTAAAAAAATACTTGAAATTCAAATTTAAGGTGGATATTATAATAATTTTTTAACACAACCTAAATATATTAATGAAATTCTCAACAAAATTAGAATGACACATGTAAGTCTCTCAAAGAAACATGAATTAAAATATAAAGTTAACATCAAATGATTCTGCTAAAGTTCAAAGAAAGAGAGTTTAATTTCTATTTATGAAATTAAAATGAGGTTCACTGCTATTCATTTACAAGATTTTTCAAATAACTACTCATTAAAGTCATATTGAAATGGTTTAAACAGATGTATTAACTAAATGACTTAAAACACACGAAATTACAATCCCCCAAAAATGAAAATCTAACATAACTCGTCAACATTTAGTTTGAATTGAATTTTATTAAAACATTAAAAATGTCACAAAAGTCTTCCAAAGGACTAATACAGAGCAGAAATTGACGGTTTCCAGAATAGAAGGGGCATTCCGAGAATTGAACTCGGGACCTCTCGCACCCTAAGCGAGAATCATACCACTAGACCAAATGCCCACTGACATAATCTCTGGCCTAAGTACTTTTTCTTGTTTTAGTCTCCTTTCTCGCATTTATAAACTGCAAGTCCTGAAATTTCTTTGGCCGCTTTGAAATTGATATTTGTTCTATCTAGTGTACATTTCGAAAGCCTGCGAGGAGGAGATAAATGGATGCCCAAGCTTAGAATAATAATTATGAATAAAATATGTGTAAGCAAATAACATCATAATAACACTACTTACCAATATATGTTTATGTTTGATTTTAAATTGGTTTGTGTGTTCTTTCACTTTCTGCCACTCACTTTCCACATCAATATTCTGCACAACATACTCCCATATCCTGCATACAACCACCGCCCAATCAGGAACTCATAAAATTAAAAACTAATTAAATACCCAAATTCAAAAATTCAAAAATTACCAGGCAACAAATTCTGCAGTATGATTTCGCAAGTAACACTGCAGATCTTTCATAACTTGCCGTTGAAGTCTGCCTGCACAGACATGAACTACCACATATTCCTATAATAAACAACGTCAAAGATTGTCATCAGTATAATTTTCTTGATTGAAGAAAAATTATAAGAAAATTAATGGCTGTGATTGAAACTTACAATTAAATCAGCGTGGGTAACTGAAACTTGGATGGGAAGTTGACGTAATTTTTGGTGTACGGCAGAACGCAGAATAGCCGCTCCTCTGCCTGCGAGCTCCATTGGAAATGTCTGTAAATTCTGTTCCATCTTCGTTCACTGGAAATTTTTCTATCGAAATTAATTCTTCTTATAAGAGAATACTATCGAAATAAATCGTCGAGCTATTTTTAAAAAATCATTATTTGGGATGCTGGTTATTTTTAAATGAGATGATATCTAACTAAAAAGCACCTTATTGTTAGAAAAACTTGCCTATTTATATATTCGGTATTTAAAAAATAAATAAAAATATTTCAGGGTTTTGAAATTCATGCGTAGTAAAAATAAAATTAAAACGTTTTTGTTTCGACAGCTGTAAATATAAGCGAATCGTTTTGAAGTAAATTATGTGGAAATAATTTAAATCAAGGTTTTAAAATATTTAAAAATTAATATCAGCGAAGCTGCATTCGTAGAGGTCCCATGGTCTAGTGGTGAGGACATTGGACTCTGAATCCAGTAACCCGAGTTCAAATCTCGGTGGGACCTTTTATTCTATTCTTCTATTGCTAGAAATTTGCCAGCAACTGTTTTTATACATAGTGACTTCAAGACCTTTAAAAATCATATACTCAAATAACATGATGGAGAGGCAAAGTACATCTTTATATTTCGAGCATTAGAATTATTGTTTGTTAGTCAATTTTTTTTCAAATTCAAGTATTTTGTATATTTCTTTTTCCATAGTTTTCAGCTCTTGACATAATCTGCAAATCATTGGCTTTTGAATTCTACTTGAAAGGATGAATCCAAATCATCTAACCTGCCGAGCTCTTAATCTTATTTCTTCTACAAATTCTATGCTCACGTTATTGCAACGTATGTATTTCACCTCTTTTCGTCCCACCATTACCTAGTTGCAAATAACGTTTCATTTTTTCTCCAATTACTCCGTGCTTACTACATCAAGACAAACCTATTTTTCGAAGTTTTTTTCATTAGGATCCACATTTTCCATTTTCACCTACTACGGTTGAGTCATTTAAATTTCATGTCACTTAAATGGGTTTTAGTCTAACAATGTGTATGATGGTGTAAAAGGTGTTGTTTAGCAATCTATAAAGGTTCTAATCTCATGTGATATCAAGTAAATAAAGGATGAGGTTGGGCTCATAACACGAATGAATTTAGTTGAGTGAAAAAACCCTCAATCCTTGATCGTAGAAAAATTTCATATCAAAAGAATTTGATTCGTGAATCACACTATACAATAAACTATTAATATACTAAATCTATACACTCCAATCCAATCTAACAATAAGTGCACCACTACTCGCTACTATATATAGTGCAAAAAAACGTTAGGATTTGTGTCGAATTTGCACCAATACCCATTTCATTTTTTCTTCATTTTCAATTAAAATTTCAACGCAATTATGACATGATTATGGTAGCACAAAAGTGACACAAAAATGTCACCTTTGCGTCACATTTGTGCCACCCCCTAAATTTCAAAATAAAAGGGAATGAGCTCATCTCTGCATCTATTTTTGTGTTACCATATTATGCATTCACACAAGACAAAAAAAGAGAAGGTAGATGGAAGGAGAGAAGGGGGTGAGTGGGATGAGAAGAATAGAACAAGTGACATAGAAGGGCACTTGGACATGCAAAAATTTTACAAGGGCATGGGGTGACTGGGAGAAGGGTTGGAAAATTCTAGAATGCATAAAAGCTCTGTACAAATTTGGGAAAAATATTGGAGGAGGTGGAGAACAAATTGTTGAAAGGAATTCATCTAGGGTTCAACCAAATTAATAAATTCTCTCTCATTCATTTTTACTTTTGAAATATGCATGTTTTTACATTTTTAGATGACATTTGTAACTTAAAAAAATATTTGCATGCTTAGGGTTTGTAAAGAAATAAAGCTAAATCTTGAAAGAGTATGGTTCATATCCAAGGAACTATGCTCCTCATGCAAGGTAGAAACGCCAAATGCTCCATGAAAGAATGATGTATCCGATATAGAAGTGAAGAAGGAATGTATCCAGACCCAAATATTCCATGATGGAGTGATGATCTAGCCAAGAACAAGTCCTGAGATGGAGGCTACAAACACAATCAATCATGCAGAAAAGTTTACATAGGGGTCGATGGCGTCTCGAAAACAAATTTTGGAAAACATAAGGGATCAATCATGCAAGTAGATTTGTAGAGGGGTCGATGGTGTTTGGAAATGAGTATACTGGAATAGACATGATCACCCCTAGGTGATGGTGTCTGTGTAGGAAGGTTTTTGAGGTTTTGTGGATTTTTGGATGCTTGAATGAGGTCAAGATTGAAGATGGATGCTTTTAACGAGATGTGTTCGATTAGGAGGTTTGTAGAATTTACGTTGGGTTTCTTTAGAAACATATGGCGGGAAAAGAATGTATCTTAATAACTTGTACTCCTAAGTCTTTTGTTCTACAAGGGTATCAAGGCAACGAGTAAGAGACACACATGAACTGACACACAGTGGATAGATTTAAAGGGGCTACAATGAGTGCTAAGGTCACATATCTAGAGGGCAATAATCCCTACACTAGGTCAACCTAGGGTTTCCAAGGCCCATAGTCAAGATAGAGGAGAGTACCCTACTAAGATATCAGTAAATGGGTGAGAAGAGGTATAAATCGATGATAAATAAGGAAAACATGCATAATATGACTGAAATAGAAATAAATGAAAGCTAAGGAGTTGATAAAATAAGAGCACTATGCTAACTAACATCAATATACATGTAATACTAAGCTAACATAGAGCAATGGGGAAGGGAAATGAACTAATCTATGTAAAATGACAAAGAGAGTTAGAGCACTTACTTGTGGGGTGGTCATGATGCATCTATCTCTCTAGAGAAGCAACACACCAAGAGAGAATCATTATTAGGTGGAGAAGGGGAACACCATTCATGTCTTAGACTCACTATAGATGACCCAATAGTGCAAGCAATCCAACCAAGAAGAAGAGTGTCCAATCCAATCCAAGCCAAGTGCAAGATGAACTAAGAGTTGAGCGAGCAGATGCAAAGTTGGCGCAAAAGTAGAGCATGTGGTAGTTCCTAAGATTCGGGCTTCCTTCCCTCATAAATGTCAATATGTGGTGAGTATATAAATGACGCCAACACCTGTGGGCGATGACGTCAACTAGGGAAAAACCTAACACCGACGCCATCACCGTGATCGCCACGGGCGATGGCGTCAACCAAGGATGGTAATGTGAGGAAATGTGTCATGCAAAGTGAAAAAGAGTTGGCGTAGATCAAACAGATGGATGAACAAAGTACCAAGTGGTGAAATGATAGAAGGTGTCGGACATGCAATGTGTATGAGACATAAAGGGACAAGGATAACTAATGCAAGGACAAATAAGGTTGGGACCACATAGTGATACTCTCTTTGTGTATTGTCTCTAACCCATAATGATTATGTGAATAATAATTCCTCATTCCCAACAGACCCCTTAAGGCACCCACTCAAGAAATAGATGCATCAGTGACCCTTATCTACACAAAGGAAATTGTTAGTAATAGGTATGAAAGATGAAAAGTGAAAATTTAGGTGTATACATCTACAACATATATCGCTCTAATATCATAAAAGGAATGAAAACCAAATTGTTACGAGCCATAAAGATCTCAGATTCTAATAGAACATCACATTCATGAAAATAATTTGACAAAGAAATATCATATACTATGGAACTCTATACAATGCCCATTTACATTCCAATGAATTCAATCCAATACATTACCTTACATTAGCTCAATAATCAGATGTACATATAGGAGGATGGAGGTGTAACTACCGCCTAGATCAATGGCGAGAACTCCAATTAACTTATAATGGAAGCTAAGGTAACTCCATAAGACTAACAAGCTAACTCTACAAGACTAGCAAGCTAACTCCACACAACTAGTACACCTAAGCAAGCTAACTCAACAAGTGTAGGGATAACCCAAGTGCAAGAATTATCCTAGTAAAAAAATGATAAATAATAACCTACACTAACAATACTTCAATGAAAATTGGTTTGACGAGCATTTGTGGTTGTTTAATTTTAATTCAATTACAGTAAACACAAGTGACTCTATTTAACTGTATATATCTTGAGGTGCTTCCATGCATCTCCAAGTATTATTTTCCATGGCTAAGATACTTGAGGTTCATCCACTCCATTCGAGGTTTTTAACTAACGTTCGAGATTTCTTTTTAGCAATTTGTGGAACTTCATATTTGTACCTCTTACAATCATATAATTTGATTGATTGATTGATTTGTCATGTATTAAATTGTTATTGTCAAGTAATGTCATATCATTCGTGGTGTCATAATATGATGTGTATAATATTATTTTCCAAGCCATAAAATTTAATGAGAAAATATATATTACAATTCTTTATTAGTTTTAAATTGCATGAATAATTAAATAAATTCTTATTATTTGTCATTAATTAAAATTAATACTAATTACATAACAACTTAACTCAAGCTCTATCCTGGATTAACACATATCCCCATAAAATTTTAATAATTCAATAAAAAAATCAGATAATGTATCAACACCGAGATAAGTTTAGAGGGAAATAAGTATTATATATCAATTTTGGATATTGATTAGACATTTAGGGGATATATACCTACTATAAAATAACATTTACTAAATGAAAGTCAATCATCCAACCAATAGAAAAAGGGATATTAAACGAATATTCATGGAGCTAAAGACCTAATTAAAAATTTGTGATTAGTGGTTTTGGAGAGGGGCTTCATTATGGTTTAACCTTATGTTTAAAAGGAGTTCACATTTTGAATTGGACTAGCCTCAAGACACCCCCGTCATGGTTGAGTGTTCCCTACATGCCACTACTCGAAAGGGCTCAAAAACGTGTAGTTCCCCACCTATGTATATGTGTGAATATGAAAATCAATTACAATCTAAATGTAATTATTCCTTTAGAGTTTAACACTTGGTACCATACACCTTTGACCTCTATGTACTCAAATTGGATCGGTGGACCGCTCTAAGGCTGCTTTTTAAATATTTCAAATAAGGTTATGTCTTTGTATAATGTTCTCCAATGTATGTGAGGATGCTTTAAGAGTGTGAGAGGTGAGGAATGACTTTTGTGGTCATTTGTATATATAGGTGAGTCTTTATTAATTTCCCACCATAGTTGATCCTATAAAAGTGTACAGGATGACCTAATAAAGAAGCCCAAATTTAAAAACTAATTGTCGACTCCTAAACATTTTTTTATAAACAATAGTGTCGGGTTGTCAGTATTGTCCAAGAGATGAAAATATGGATCTAATGATTGGAGAATGTACGTCTAAGATTCTAAAGTTGTTCTTGTGTAGACTATGTTGATCCTAAATAAATATGTCGGGGAAAATGAAGGTGGCTAAGATAATGGGTGGTAAATTGATAAAAGGTAAAGTGTGCTCAAGAGTTTGAATTGTCAAATGTCCAAGTATGTCAAAATAATGTTGCTAACATGTTAAAAACCAAATTTAGATGTCTACAAATCCTTGTTCGCTCTCTAACTTCTAGGTTTTGTTTGTCTCACCTCATAGACATGTCTTCCATTACATGGAGCTAAAGATTATCTCCAAATCTAGGATGATTGAGTATTATTTTTGAAAACATAAATATCTTAAGAACTTTAATTATTTCCATTTTTCATATATTCTAGATAATTCAATATAAGTAGGTTTGACTTACTTGTTTTATGTCTAACTTAAAACTTAATTGCGATGTGTTTTGGTTAGTGTAGTGGATTATTAATGCAAAACCACTTTCCTAAACATAATGTCCCATAAGACATCAAGAACATGATTCCATTTTAAGATTTCATTTAAACACTTATAGACAATATAGCATAAAGGTTTTAATAAGAAAAAGGCAAAGTCGTCGGATACACCCTAAGTGAACAAAAAGGTGTATGGTTTCCAAGTACGACAGTAGGGCAATTCTCCCATAATACACCACCCCATGAGCAAATTCATCAAGATATGTGATGGATAGAAAAAGGAAAGGGGGCACATAGTCTATGAAGCAACAGATAGACATGTCACCTTTACCCAACAAATTTATGAGTTGTCTATACATGAGGCACTAACCCACTAAGCCAAAAATGATCAATCCTTGTCATTTTCATATTGAATTTGAATGTCAATATTACACTACACTATAATTCTATCAATCCAAATCATGAATGTAAAGCATGCTTTCACTATCTTGTTTCCATAAGGAAATATAAGGTTTTGGTGTCATCCATATTCCTTATATTACAAAATTCAAATGCCAACAATGAAATTACATTAGGTGAGCAACTTACAATTAATGAGTTATCATAGAGAACTCGAATAAAAAGTTGGCCTTTTGCAATGGATCCAAACGACACATTTAACGAGTTTTAATACCTATTTTTTATTGCCTCTATCTAATGAGTAAATGTAAAGAGCATAAATGAAACAAAGCACATGCTTCCTTTGGTAAGACAAGGGTTCTCTAAAATCTCCCATGCCATGATAGCTAACAAGATACATGACAATTAAAGTATTTCTCCGATTTGCCTCTAAATAGGGATGATGTTTGATGGGTGATCTTGGCTATCAATAGGATTTTTCGAGACAAAAGATTTGCATTGATTATCATTATATAGAATAAATTTATATGATGTATAAAAATTATGTAATTTATTAACTAATTCTACGCTTTTAATATAAGATCAAGCTCATTTGATGTATTTTGGAATCAGAGCGATGTTCAAGATTTACACCAATTATCATTACATAATTATAGGAAATGCAGCTTGATATTTGATAAATACCTATGAATGAATGTCTACTAATAAAATTATAGTTTCCACAAATAAACTAATGTCAATAAAGGGTATACATTGATATTAAATTTCAAATACGTTCAAAAACCACCTAAAAGCGAGCGAGGTACACATCAAATCTCAAGCCTACTTCTATCTCATGAGTTATTATATCTTGCGTACTAGAGTGTCATAATAAAAAAATGGATCAAGAATGATATTCATCGTAAAAATTTTAAAAACAATATTTAAATTTTAAAACAACATAGTTAAATTAGTGTTAGTCCTACAACATATGGTTCTAATGAACCAATTAATTATTTGAATGCTCACATAATTTTTTGTTTATATTGGAATACGTCAATATATTTATCAAGGTCATAGTAAAAGGGCAATCGGTAATAATGCACAACCCGATCTCTAAGCTAGAAAGAAACGGCTAAATTGAAAGCTTAAAAATGCTACAAGTGATAGTTACATATCAACAAAATCCAATGAGCTCATTAAAAGACAAGCAATATTACATTCATACACATGTAGAAACAACATTAGGGGTAGGTGGTGGAACACCCTTTGGAGAAAGAGCACCTAAATTAGAGGGCTCTCCTGCAAGAGGATCCAGCGTAGACCACTTATATTGTGCTTGAGACTTGTCTTACATAGCCAAAGGTACCATGATACCCTATCCAAGTGGTAGAGAACCAACCACCACCACGCCTCGCTACACTATTGAGGGCCACAAGCAAAGCCCAACAATGGACCTTTCAGGGGTGGTTGGTTGCAATTATCCTACTAAGGTGCGAAGTTGAGAAATAACCATCAATAGGTGATGAGAACGAACTATGAGAGTGAATATTCTTATCTTTGATGACATGCCCAATTTTTAGTTTGACTATGATCATTTATTATTTTCTTGTTTTGAAGAGACTATAAACTTAGTACTAGCAATTGCACTTGAGGTGCAAGAAACGCCAGAAGGGATGCAAATGTAGTGTTTCTATGAATTCTCTCTATCATATAGTAGGTGATACAAAATATCTAAGGTAGTGGCATCATCTTTGTGTGCAAAATAAGGGTTTGATATATGTCTATGTGAGTGGAAGGATGCAACTAAATATAAATGCTATATTGAAGACAAATGTGTCTTTATTCTTTCTTGTAGGTACATGCAAGGCTTTGGATATGTGTTTGTATCGCTCAAATGTAAATTCCAGGAGACATGTAAATATATTAATGAGTGTACTTGTGAGACTAAAATGAATGCTAACCCTTGGCGTTCATTGTTCCCACTATCTATTGTTGCCTTATCCAATGTCATGCATTGATTTATGTATTGAAATTCCTTAGAATCTTTCCAACAAATGCAATTGGCAGTGTGCAACCAAACCCCACAATGCTTTCCATAATCCTTCTAGGTTGTGTCATTAAAGGAATTTTAGAAGAGGGCATGGACATTCATCATAAGCATAATCGGAAGTTGTTTTTCATTTTTTGTAATTCCAAGTGCCCCTATACAAATGTATGCAAAATGTGGAATCACATAAAAATCATGTTAATTGTTTAACAAACTGCCTCGAATAGATTCACTCTCATGAACTACATGATATGCATAAAACATTTTTTTTAATTGCCTTCAAAACATTCAAGAAATTACATTTCATGAGACATTAAAATAGACTCCACAACCTTTGTTGGCATACTCTAACTTTGCTTTAAATGGGAGCTTTAACACATGTTATGCCCTAGTAGACGTATACAAAATGTGGAGGCATACACAAGGGGTGTGAATTGTTTAACAAAATTACTCCAAGAGATGTGGCCTTATGGAATGACATGATTGCAGGATATGCAAAAATGGCTTTTGCAAGGATGTTCTCTAACTCTTTCATGTATGAAGTTCTTGGCACATACCTTGACCATACAATCATCATGTCAATATGAACTTACAAACTAATTTCTTATTTACATCCCATCATAATGAGGTTAATTATAGCTTTGCTGACCATTGAACAATCATATTTCGTTAACCATTCTTCAATAAGATATAAAATAAGTTAGCGCACTACCCACATGTAAAGAACATGACAAAGTATTTCAAAGGCCTCACCTCATCTAAAGCATAGGGCATAATCAAGATACCTTACATGTTGTATTTAGTAAGGTCTCATACTTAAACAAGAGAGGAATTGATGATAAAGTTTACAAGATAAAAAGAACGTTAATCTTTACTCACAATGGATCCCATCACTTAATCATATCTTTTAACCAAGATAAAAATTAGGACACATTCCACCAACTCAAAAACCAATGTTTTAACTTTGGCATGGGAGTTAAGGAAATATTAATAATAGAAATTCAGACGGGATGATAATGGAAATATAAATTGATGAAAGCGGCAATCATATCCAAGCCACAACCATTGAATCTACCTATTCATTTCTAAGTTTGATGAGTGTGTTGTATGCTTTTATTTAAGTATACATTTGTGTGACAAGAAACTATAATCATTTCCTATCCAAAATTAAGAGAAAAATCTTGAAAATAAACCTAAGAAATCCTATCCAAAAATCAATGAAAACAACCTCAAAACTAAGCTAATGAGATTCTCCCACATTGATAGTGGTAACTTTTTTAGGCTGGGCTTCAAAACTTAAACTCAACTACCTATCTCATAAACCCACGCAAACTTGAAAAAAATATTAAGATAAGTAATAACTACCCATCATCCTCATCTCAACTCATTCAATTTTCCCAATTTTAGTCGTTGTGAAATGGATTTTGGGCAAATTGACACCATCTTGTACGCAATGCATGAGTATAACATAGAGACCAAGCATTGAATATTGCATGAAATAAAAACCTAAATAGACAACTAATATACCTTTCAGTAACTAAAAAAATGAAAAAGTTCTAATTATTTTGACTATTTTTGGCGAAAGTGGTGATGTTTGGTACGCACATGTTCTCCTAGCTTGTACAACTCATTGTTGCCTTCTACAATTGTGTGAAACCAATTCAATAATAAATTTATAACCAAAAAAATAAACTAATTTGATGGGATGGTGTGAACGATATGATACATGTGCCCATATACGCACATTACAAATTGTTTATGGTCATTGTTTGTTGTGGATGTATCGCTCCATTGATTTCTCCTTGTTACTTAAGTCATGTAGTAGGTGAAGTGTTCATTGACGCACATGGGATTGATGATCCACGTTTTCTTGTAGGGAATGTTCATGTGTTGATAATTAGATACAACTACATTGAACGGTTGTTATTTCTCAAGTAAAAATGAAGGCGTATATAATATTTGAAGAAAAATACTAAAAACACCATCCCTTAACATTTGTTTGAGAGCCATACATCATAGTCAAAATACTTAAATATAAAACATACAGACATCTCTCACCCAGTCACAACATGTCACAATGTTCTGTTAGTGCAATGTTCTCGGAAAAGAGAGTCAAATAGCTTTTCAATTTACATGAATACATCGAGCTTTCGTTGAATTTGGAAATTTAAAATTAGTTCCATCCTTCCACTCATTACAACATTCATCCACCCCTTCGCATGAATAAACAAATGGCAACACTCTCCAGAATTTTCATATCACCTATTTGTAAACACCCAACAAATGTTAGCTCTCCATAATGCTTTGGTGGATGTCCTTACCCCATTTCAATGCTCCTATTTTGGTGCACATTGGGGATATGCTAACAAAAAGTGAAGTGATTAGATTGAACATGTGTCGGTTGCATTTATTAAAATAGTATCAATGCTTTGTGAGAATGCTATGTGAGAAGAAGCTGCATGATTATAAACCAAAAAATAATTGGACATTAGAACAATTGTTACTCTAACATATAAATAAAATGAAGATGGAAAAGTAAACAATTTGGGACATGACTGCACTTTAAAAAGGAAACATTCTATTGAAAATAGCATAAGTAGAAGCTCAAAATTTTATATGCACGAAACTTTTGATATCAAGGTTAGAACAATGCACCAAAGGTCTTTCCAAGAAAGCTTGATCCAATGTTGGAGCTTCAACAAAGATGGTCTCTTGCTCGAAATCTATCCACCAGTGAATAGTTACACATCTCCTTGGCAAAGTGGTCCTCAACATCCTCTAGGAAATACAACTCCACCTTTTTAGCCAACACAAGTAAATCTCCCAAAGAAAGTGCACAGATACCCCGATGCCGCTTTCATCAGTAGAGCATCTCTCAATTTCTCCTCAATTGATGAAGCTATAAAAGTTTCTCCAAAATTTGAGCCATTCATAGGATAATTGTGTTCCAAGAAAGGTGAAAGAGCGAGAGACCGAAATCACATCCAAATAAAATTTACCCAACAAATTGTTGTCTTCGGAATACAAAAGGATAGTTAAGGTGGTCTGTGCATCTAGATGGTCTGTGGAATAAAAAATTATTTGTTGCAGATTTGGTCTTTGGTATGTGGATTTAGTATATGGTCTTTGGTATGTGCAGACCATATTTATTGTTGGCACATGTTAGTTTTAATAAATTTATTCCAACACTCCCCCATAAATTTATTCTTACACAAACTTAAAAACTCCCCCACACTTTATGGGTCCCGCCTGCCTCTATGGGTCTTATGGCTGCTTGAGGTACCCATTTACATAATTTCCTTGACCCCTAATTTATCTCTAAATTTTACAAACTTTCTTTCACTCAATGCTTTGGTGAAAATATCTGCAATTTGATCCTCAGTGTTGCAAGTAGACAAGTTGAATCACATCATTTTGAATCAATTCTCTAATGTAGTGATGATGAATCTCCACATGTTTAGTTCTTGCATGATAGACATGATTCTTTGCCAACTGAATTGTACTTTTTGTTGTCACAATATAGTATTGAAGGTTGATTTTGAGGAAAATGTAAATCACCGAGTATTCTCCTCAACCATATTGCTTCACGAGCAGCTGCACATGCTTGAAGCATATTCCACCTCTATGTTGATGATAATGCAATTGTTGGTTGATTTTTGCTAGACCATGAGATAGCACCAGATCCAATGTTGAACACAAAACTTGTAGTAGATTTGCGATCATCTATACATCCAGCCCAATCAGAATCTATAAAACTTGTCAAAGATATATAACCACCTGCAAAATACTCAATTCCAAAATTTTGAGTTCCTTTGACATATCTCAAAATTATTTTAGCTTCTTTCCAATGAGGAATTTTGGGAGATGACATAAACCTTGAAACTAGACTAACTGCATAAGCAATGTCAGGCCTAGTTATTGTCAAATAAATAAGACTTCCCACTAACTATTTGAATAGTGTGCCATCTACATATTTTGAGTCATCATTTGTTGATAATTTCATCCCCACTTCAACTGGAGTAGTAGTAGACTTTACAATTTTCCATTTTAAATTTGACCAACAAATCATGTGCATATTTGGATTGAGAGAGTAGTATCTGTCATCTTTCTACCATACTTGTATGCCAAGACAATAATGAAGCAATCCTAAATCAGTCATCTCAAACTTTTCCCTTAATATTTTCTTTGTTCCATCAATTAACATGTCAAGATTACTTGTAATTATTATGTCATCCACATAAAGAACCACAATTATTGTTCCAACATCACTCTTTTTCACATAAAGATTAGGGTCAGAGGGACTTTTTACAAAACCTTCATGTTTGAAGTACTCATCAATCTTTGCATACCATACCCTTGGTGCTTGCTTTAAGCCATATAAAGATTTCTTCAACTTGCAAACAAGATGCTCTTGTCCTCTTCTCACAAATCCATGTGGTTGCTCCATATAGATCTCCTCATGTAGCTCACCATTGAGGAATGCATTCTTTACATCCATTTGATGAACCTGCCATTTAAAGTTAGCAGCCAAAGCAAGAACAAGCCTTATTGTATTCATTTTTGCCATCTGGAGCAAATGTCTCACTAAAATCAACCCCTTCTTTTTTGAGAAAATCCTTTTGCAACAAGACGTGCTTTGAATTTTTCAATGCATCCATCAGATCTAAACTTAGTCTTATAGACCCATTTAGTACCAACAATATTTTTACCTTCAAGAAGTTCTGTCAATTCCCATGTATTATTTTTCATTAAAGAGTCATACTCTTCTTGCATTGCATGTTCCCACTCTTTCTTTCCTTTTACTTCTTCATAAGATTGGGATCATTTACTTTCTCTATTCTAGTCATCAAGGCATAGTTAACATGATGATCCTTTTCTTCAATTTGCTTACTCTTTTGATAAATTTCTTGAAGACTTTTTATTTTCATTGGGGGATTTTCTCATTATCACTATTTTCTTCCTTTTCTACATCTTCAACTTTAGAAACTATCTCAAAAGTAGATGTAGATTCCTTATGAAGACCTTCATCAAACACAACATCCCTACTGATAATTACTTTTGAGTTTGAGGATCATATAACATGTAGCCTTTAGATTGTTCACTATAACCAATGAAGATACATTTCATGCTTTTCTTATCAAGTTTCTTCCTTAATTCATCGGGCACATGAGCATAGGCATTACATCCAAACACTCTAAAATACTTGATTGATGGCTTACTACCATACCATGCCTCATGAGGTGTCATATTTCTTACAACTTTTGTGGGAGATCTATTTAATATGTAGGCAGCAATAACTATTGCTTCAGCCCAAAAGAATCAGGAAAATCCTTAGTCTTGAGCATGCACCTAGCCATTTCTTCTAAGGTTCTATTTTTCCTTTCTACAACCCCATTTTGTTGAGGTGTGTATCTAACTATTAACTGCCTTTTAATACCTACATTATCACAAAAAATTTGAAACTCTTTTGTGATATACTCTCTTCCATTATCTATTCTAAGAACTTTAATTTTTCTCCCACTCTCATTTTCCACTAGAGATTTAAATGTCTTAAACTTTTCAAACACCTCACTTTTGTTCTTGAGACAATAAATCCAATTTTTCTTGAGAAATCATCAATTAAAGTCAACACATATTTTGATCCTACAAAGGAAGGAGTAGGAAATGGACCAATAACATCACTATGCACTATCTCAAGTTTTTCTCTTGCTCTATATGCCCATTCTTCTCAAAACTATCTCTATGTTGTTTCCCATACAAACAACCTTCACACACATTTGAATTTGAATGAATTTTTGGAAGACCATACACCATGTCCAATTTCTTCATCAAACCCAAACTTTGATAATTAAGGTGCCCAAATCTTAAATGCCATAACACACTAGTATTATCATGTGATGCAACAAGAGCATGTGTACTTGTACTTCCTACATCAAATTTATATATTCCCCCATCTAAAGTACCTGATGCAATCACTTTGTAACCATGTTTCATATCCTTAATCAAACAATTATCCTTATAAAATTCAACTTTGAAACCTTGCTTTGTGATTTGACTAACTAAAAGAAGATTCTTCTTTAAACCAGGTACATACATCACATTAGTAATACATTTTACTTCACCATTATTCATTTTAATAGGAACATCACCATGGCCCTCTATACTATAAGCACTATTGTCACCAAGCAATATCTTTTCTCTTTCACATTCTTCATCTTTTTCAATAGATTTGAAATTTTCTTTCTTAAAATCCATATGCTTACTTGCTCCTGAATCTATATACCAAACATCATTTGAAGTATCTTGAGCAGATAAGGATGCAATGAAGAGATTACCTTCCCTTTCTACTTGATTTGTCATGTTGTTGGTTTGCTTTCTAGACCAATTGTGCATCTCTGGCTTCCTTTTTGTACATTCCCATTGAAAATGGCCCAATTTACCACAATTGAAGCACTTCACCTTATGCTTTTGTTGCCTTCTTTTATCTTCTCCTTGGTTCATCCTTTTTTGCTTGATTCTATAGCCATCTTGTCTCGACTTTGCATCTTGTTACCTCTAAATCTGCCTCTTGAAAAGTAGGCTTGCTCAAGTAGAGTTAGTTTCATCAAACTTCCTTCTAACTCTTTGTTCTTCCTGCAACAAGTATCCACTTAATTCTTCAAATGTTAGAGTATCAATCTTATCAACAACTTCTAAGGATGTGATTAGATATTCATACATTATGGGGAGACTATTAAGAGTTATCTCAACTAATGATTTTTCTTCAATTTTCTCTCCATAGCCTCTAACTTGATTCTTTATCTCCTTTAATTTTGTGAGATGATCTGTCACATCTTGATCATTTGTCATTCTTAAATTATGTAATTGCCTTTTAGATGCAAAATCCTAGTCTTTGTAGGCTTTTCAAATATTTCCTTAAGTGTTTTCCAAGCATCATTTGCATTATTAATATCTTGAATTTGTGGGATGATTTCATCAACAACAGACATACCAATAATAGCTAAGGCTTCATTATTCTTTCTTTTAAATTGGGCTAACTCTCTATAATCAGTAGGGCTTCTTTCTTTTCTTCTACAAATTCCCACAAATATTTTGCAAGCAATACATTTTTATTTTATATTTCCACAAAGAGTAATTCTTCCCATCTAATTTGCAGTCAGGAACTAGAATGCTTGAAGAAGCCATCACACTAATAATTTTTCACCAAGATTCAATCTCATATTTCATTCACCCAAAAATAATTCTTCAATTTAAATAAGAGAAATCCCCAAATAAAATTGTTAATGACAAAAAAACAACACTAGATATGTGGCCCTTCTAATTCACAAAAAAATAAAATAATCTTACACATCCTTCTCTGTTGTGGCAGCCACATCAATCTCTATTTTCCTTGCAGCATCCTCTTTATTTTGCCAAAAGAATAAATCTGCTCCTTCACAACTAACAACTTTATTTTTCTTCACTCTTAGCCACTCTTGGCTTTCATATACCCAGCCCATTCACAACCAGCTCTGATACCATATCAGATATACACAAATTGTTGATATATCAAGACATACAAACACACAAGAAAATCTGGATTGAATTGGTTGCCTAAGGCTTTCATTCAACACCAATTTATAGAATACAATGGAGGAGCAAAAATACAAAAGGATAGTTCTAGATGGTTTGTTGCAGATTTGGTCTAGATGGTCTTTGGTATGTGGACCATATTTAACATGCTAGTTTTAATATTTATTCCAACACCGACAGAGTTTGAGTATTCTTGGGAATGATTGTCCTCATAACACCATTGGTCAAGGCCTAAAGGTATTATGTCCATTAGACCATGATGCTTTCGCCATTGAATTGTTGGCACATGCTCAGGCAACAACTTTTAATAAATTTATTCCGGCCCTCTCGCATTCTAAACGAAGTCTTTGAAGAGCTTTGGCGTTTGTGGTGATGTCTCTTTTGTATTTTCTTTTAAATCCTTTAACACAACAATGGAGCATCCTATTGTCAAAATTTTCACCTCCAAAATCCATGTCCCCTCCGACAACTATCACCTTCAATTTCTAGCTTTCGACGGTGGTAATTGGTAAGAATAAAGACACCAAAATATTTTTCTCCTGGATGGACTTGCATACATTTGTGTCGAAACCATAAGTAGTAGTTGTTGTAGTGGGGTCATTAATGATTCACATGATGTTGAGACCAATTATCATAGCATCATGCTTAGTAGCTTGCCTTTGTGAGCTTCGTGTTGCTCTTATGGCGTTCCCTTCCTTTATGGACTTGAATAAAGACACCAAAATATTTTTCTCCTGGATGGACTTGCATACATTTGTGTTGAAACCATAAGTAGTAGTTGTTGTAGTGGGGTCATTAATGATTCACATGATGTTGAGACCAATTATCATAGCAACATGCTTAGTAGCTTGCCTTTGTGAGCTTCATGTTGCTCTTATGGCGTTCTCTTCCTTTATCCACCACCCTCTTTTTGCTTTGTCATAAATATCTTCGCTCATAAAATATCTTCTATTATATCCGGCAGCTAGAAAAGTCACATAAAACATACCAAAAATTCTTATCATAAAGGCATGAAACTTTCCAAAGCAAGCTCTCCCACCATAAGGGACACCTCGTTGTACATATATCATGTCTCGAGTCATTTAATATTTTGAATTTTCAAATAATAATTGGTTATTTTTAATTTATTTTACGCAAATAAGATTAATATTATGATTAATTTTGTTTATTCCAATGTTCCCAAGCAATACCAAGGCGCAAAAATATGGGAACCCCTATATTGTAGGTACAACAATATTTGTGATAATCTATCTTTCTTGTAGTATTTTAGTCATCACAAAATCGATGATAGGCATCCCCTAGGGCCTAGATAATGTAAGAATTATGTCAGCAATTAAATGTCAATTGTGACAATAGTAGATTGGTGCCTTCATATGGAGTTTGTAACACGGATAGTCATAAAAGAGTCCTCTACAACCAATATTACAGAAAATTAATGAAAAATCCAACTCGAAGTAAATGGGTTTGATAGCTTTCCATGCCTCCAAATGCACTTGATAGGTGCCTATAAAAGAGCCCAACGAATCAAAGGCTTTGAAAAGTTAAATCAAGTCAACCCCATCCACCCAAGTTGACTTCTCTATATGAGACTTCCAAAATACTCATCAAGTGATAGAGGTTGATAACAAGGTACATGTTTGGAGCCTATGATCTTGCATGCCCACTCTACAATAAATTCACCATGTTGTAGAGTTAGTCAAACTCATTCGCACTCTCGTAAGTTGGAGTGGACTTAATTTCCCCAAAATGTTTAGAATTGACACAACACAAACACCTCCTTTAGCCTTGGCAAGAAGAATCGATTTGGCTTATTGCCAATAAATGTACCAACATAGGCAAGAAGTCAATCCTTCTAAGGGCCAAAATTTAATGGAGAGACCAGATAATTTATTTAGATTGGACATTCTAGCTCAACCTGTCTTGGCAGATAAAAATTAGTCATTCTCGTAGGTGATACGGAGGTCAATTCAATGGACAGAGTTTCCCTAGATCTCCCAAAATCATGACAAGTATGATAGAGGACTTCAAGAGCTTTCCAACGCATAGTTGAATGCACGAAACAAAATTCGTTTGAGCAAGAGACTATCCACAAAAGTTCTGGTTGGAGGAGAAAAATAGGGCAACCGACCGATCGGATGCATCACATGGCGGTGCAAAAATTAAAAAATGGTAAAAGGTGTTTTTAGTTTTTGTGCTCGGTCTTCGACACTCAAGCTCAGACAGGTGGGCCCCGCTATTTGTTGGTTGCGCACTCTCAGCCAGGGTCGACACACTCTTTTTGTTTTGCCTCTGTAACTTCATATTACCATTCTCACAATTTTGTATTTAAATGCCATAGATTGTATTTGTATGGTGCATGTGAGATTAAAGTGCTGGTATTTTAAATTTTACCATGGACTTACCATTTACTACCCACAATTGGTTACATGCCAACTTGGGTGCTTAATCTAAGTTTGTGCACCAAATCGGTGAACATTTCAAACTTAACAAATATTCCAATCTTGGTCGTTTATACATGCCACGTCACACGTGGGCATTGCAAACAAGGTAAAAAGGTGAATGCGTGGCCTAAGCCACGAGGGATAGAGGCAGCTAAAGGCTTGTTAAAGTCTATGTTAAACCTCCCTCTTGTGGAATATGGGATTAATTCCCATATAAAACAAAAACAAGCAAAGATGGGTCATTGAGGTGGTCGAACCCCCAACCAACCCTTTACCAAAAAAATGCTTGGTCGTTAAGCCACAACCTTTGCTCAAGTCTATATAAGCACGAGTTGGGTTTTGTAAAGGGGAATGTTACAAACCTGTGTATTATTTGTAACATGACAGTTTGTAAAGAAGTGAATTTTTTAGTAGCTTAGGGGCATTTTTGGATCTTGGCGTAAACTAGAAAGTTGTCCAAAATTCGAGACGTTCTGGTGCATCTATCATTTTCCTATTTTGGAGTTCTTTTGATGTCATTTTAAAGCGTGAGAGTCGCTTGCAAACAAAGAACGAAGGGAAGACACTGTGCAAGTGCTTCGGAAAAGTGGAGGACGAACATTGAGCATCGCCAGAGTCTTCTGAAGGTCAAGTCTGAGGCACAAATTTGCAGGTTTTGGATCCATATTTGTTTATTGTAAGTTTGATTGTACTTGCAATTTTGACAAATTTTAATGGATCGGTTCGAAATGAACTTGGAGACGTAGGCCGTAAATAATTCTTGGCTCGTCTATTTTCTAATTTTTGCATTCTGATTTATGATATATTTTCCACATTATTAAATCGTATTTTAATTTAGATAAGCATATTTTTAAATTAGTTCACGACATTTACGAGAAATCGGTAAAATTAAAATTTGGATGGTTTGATCAAACGGTGAATTAAGTTGATTTTGTTGATCATAAATTCAGTTCTGGATCAGTTTACAAACATTTAAAATTCAGATTTAAATCAGTTTTAGATTCATACCAATCATAAAAGCTGATAAGTAAATTGATCGTGTTGTAAACAAAGAAAACAATAGGGGGTCTATTGTTGTTTACAGATCAGTAGGAGAGCACAAAAGAGTTCTGTGACAAGCCCTCTATTTCTTACTCTCAGCTGCAGTGTTATATATATGCAAGCTCTGGGAAAGGAAAAAGGAAAAATGTCGAAGCACTTGCCCAGGGCCTTATACATATCTCTAACCCACATGCATGTAAGAGGATTCTCCCAGCAAACTATCATAGTAGGCTTTCAAAGCCAAGTGTTGCTTTAGCCACCATTTCTTCAAAAAGATAGTTGTTTAAAGAAACTGTACAAGGAGAGCTTGATGGATTTGTCATGGTGAAATCTTCAATCCCTCCATATTTAATAAAAAAACTATAAATGCAGATGCTTGAAAGCTGGCATAATCACAGAAAAAATTGTTTGGGTACATCTTTGCAAACCTGCAGTTTTGCCATGTTGTCAAGTGTGGTTACACAAAAGAGCTTCAAACAACTTTCTGGCCAGATGGGAACAATATGTTCTAAATGAAACATCTAAGAGAAAGGATGATGTAATATGCATGTGCATGGCATCATGATGGATTTCTCTGGCCGAGTTTAATTGAGAGAAGTTGGCATTCAGCCTTAATTCCATCTTTGGGCAACTCACTTGTCTTAATACTTGACAGCCCACGTTTGGGTTTGCTATAAATGCTATTCCAAGGAGCACATACAACTACTTTATGTGGAATCTCAACACCAAACTCTTTGCTGGTCAGAGTACAATCTTGTATGTTCTGCTTTCAAAAAATATAATGTTCAAATCAATATTGCTTTTGGAAATCTGGTTCAGATATTGTCATGCTTAACTAAGCATCTCTTGCGTCATGTTTCTTCTCAGCTGTGTTGGTACTACAGTTGAGCAGCATTGGCCAAGTTTATGCTCTAAAGCTGATTTTCCTTCTGAAATTTGATTTCTGAATAAATTCCTGGCTTGTAACTAATTGGCAGTGGCAAAGTTATCTACCTTATTGCCTTCAATTTGTAACATCTACTTATAAAAGGAACTTAAATCAAAACTATCCTGGGAAGAAGAACCACATCAGACTGGCTCTATACCCTATAGTAAGTTTTAGATCGCACACTTGTATGAAAAATTAGATAACCATGATAATGAATACCTATGGTTTTCCACATTTCTTTTGGCTATTCCACAGTTGCTCCTGCACATTTGCTTCTCTCTCTTATGAGTTGAAGATGACAATAGTGTGAATGCTGAGGCTATAGCTTCATCTATGCATTGGAGGCCTCTTTTTGGTTCTAATTGTGAGCTCACACACAGGTGTGAGGATCCCCTGCACCTGTGCTGATTGCCGATGCACACTGTATGCCAGTCAAATCTTTGTCTTGAACACTGGTCTATTGCAGAAACAGCCTGCCAGGGCAGGCTATAGCAATATGCCTAAATGCAGCATGCATTAGAAACTAGATGAAATCTTAAATCAAAAGTTTTAAGTCAATAACAGAAAGGTTAATTGGATTGAAGGACAAGAATGGAAATAGCATTGTTCTCTTTGACTGGCTTATGCAATGCCTTTTGTTGCATACTTAATAGTTAATACCTTGGTCCATTGTTTATATCCGTACCTCAATAGACTCATTTTATACCTGCAAGGCTGCACCCATGAGTTTGCTAGGCCCCTGCGAGAAAGGGCAACAACCTGTATATCACAAAATATTCTAGCATGAATATGAGTACTAGTCGCACCACAAATCCTCCCATTTAGATTATGTAGTACTTTGGAACAGAGTAGATAATACATATTCGGGTTCAATTAACACGGTCTTCTAATTCAGCTTTTAATGCCGTCAGTATCCTATCAGGCTGCTACAGACATTGTAACATTTCCTTACCATCCAGAAACTTTCTTTCCTTAGAATCAATTCACCAATACATTCAAGCATATGGTTTACACCTTCAAAAATAAATCAATACACCTACTTGATCTCAAACCTGCAAAAAGGAAATCGCATCGAGTAAGTTGTGACATTGAGATGAACAGAGTACCATAAACGTGTGCACTCACTCCATGAGTGCATACATATCAAACCTACCATCAATTAAACTTTTGAACTATTCATATACTAACAGATTGGCCATCACTTTCTACTCTAGCATAGTTCAATCTCTACTAATATCTGTAGAACAATATCAAGACCAGCAGACACATTTGAGCGACCTGTGTGTCCAGTTTATGGTTATCAAAAAGAATTACATTCCATGCAAATCTACAGGTACCAGCAGGCTTGATGCTTCCTGTATTCTGGCAGCAACTATTCTTTTATGTGTTATACTAAAAATACCTTAGGCTTCTTTGGACTACAGCAACAAATCACAACTGAACTCAATTCCATATTCAGAGGCATCCTCAAGACCAAACCCAATTTTTATATCAAGTTATACTTTGTGCATCAAGCTTACTGAGTTCAATCAGCTTCAATCTGAAAAGAGCCATTACTGGCAATCCCTAGCTACAAGGTGTTACTCTGTAACATTCATTCAAACTGAAACTCAACCTCACATAGACACAAGTATTCCATATTCAATTGTATGAGGATATCAGCAATCACTTAAGGGGTGTACAGATTTTTTTCGGTACCCTTACCAGTGACATGGATGAAACAATATTCCATTTAGCCCAGCCGTTCGACATATTAAAATTGTGTATAACACCTTACACGATAATTTTGTTCTCATAGAAGGCACAAGGATTTTGTGATACAATCAACCTCTACAAAACATCAACCCAAAATTTATCATTCTATAGATCTTGTCCAGGTTAATCAAGCAGGCTACAGCCAATGTATTCATGTGGAATCAGGAAACTGTATATGGCTATGTTAAGGAACAAATCCACTCAGAGCTTTCAGTCATTATGCAGCATTCTAACATCTGTTTGTTCAAGCCATGACCATCATCACAAATCTTGTTGCTTCATGGTTGGGCTCGGTTAAGTCACAACAGGGTACATACACCTAGACCCAATGACAGCCAATGAAATGTCAATCATCATCCCTTTCTCAGAAAACAATTTACTTCAAGGTCAATGTCTTAGAGGTGAGGATAAGGGAACCTAATGCAAGGGCTCTACTTCTCAAATCCACACAAACAAGGAGTAGCATGTCTCCACTACTCATCATTTCACCTGACTCTTCTCAAATGGTTATTCATGCACACACTTGGTACTTACCTACTCACCCACCCTTGCTTGAGGATCTTCTTAGAATAGTCTATAGTATTACAAGGCCCATCAACCAACATTAATCTTATCATTGCAAATAGTGTTCTTGATCTACACAAGCCTATGAAAGGGAAACCATGAGTCACATTACCTTCTTGGTTGATAGTGGTGATCTGCTGCCTTACTACCACATTCTCAAATTTCCATCACACCTTTGATCCACCCTACACATTTGTCTAGCAATCATTCTTCTGGTTTGATCTCACTCTAGCATGTTGGCCTTGTGTTTGTACAGGCCTATGCTTAGGCTAAGTAACCAAAATGGTCTTATGATGGTTTGCACTCTTGCTTGACACTTCAAGGCCTTTTATACACTCTTATACATGTTATTCCAATGATATTATGGTGTTCATTTCACTCTGCACTCACTTCTTCTCCAATTCTGCTCTCTAGGCTCCCTAGGCCTTGTAGCCCTGCCTACACCCAAATGTAGGTATATCTTAAAACTTTACAAAGGATGGGCATACTGTTATAGGTGATTTGGATATCCATTAAGTATTTACAAAACATATATCAAATTAACCCTACCTTCCTTTGGACCATATTGCCGATCTAAGTCCTTGTTTGCTCTCTAGACCTAACTAGGTCTTGCTGGACTGTTTTTGGCCTATAACTCAAAAATTTTCCAAACACATCTGAAACATAAATAGTGTTTTGAGTACCCATTTGGGAGTTCTTTGACATATCAAAAATTTATGGTAGGTTGTTTTGTAAGGACTAGTACTTCCTATGTTGTCCTAGGCTCTTCTTAAGTGCATTTGACCTCCTCTTTATTATAGCAGGTACTTTGGGGCATGATTCCACATTAAAAACAATGGATCCACCTCTGATATGGTCTCCTAGAGCTCCACCATGAATTTCATGCCCTGACTCCACTCCTAGATCCCTCATGCAACCATGTTTCTCCTTTTCCTGTACATGTACAGTTCAGACCAACAAACACTTGTACCATTCCTACACGCGCGAATTGGACTTTAATATTTTTCACACTCCTTAATATGTCCTAGACAGAGGTTCCCTCAAAATTTCATTAAATTTGGCTTGGTAGAACTGAAATGGTGTGATGCCCTAGTTTAGGGCCGAGAGGGAAGAATTAGCTCTACAGGAGAAAATACACTGCTTCAAAAGCTGAAAAAATCATGGAAGCTTATTTTACCTTATTCTAACTCTGCATGCTTTTACAGTTCATAAAATGTGCTTCCATCCTTTGCTGCAATTTTCTTGCTTGCTGGCCTGGGCAGGGTTTTGATCATACAGTCTTCTACAAACATGCAACCTTCACCAAAAACGAAGCATTTCAAACTGAAATCTTTTCCATACTCATTCCCCATTATATTTTCAACATTATTACACTTTTTTTTCCTCTCTCCCTCTCTCTCTTTTTCCACATGTGAGAGAGCTCTTCTAAATACTTGTTTTCTAACAAAGGCATGTAGAATCTTGATCCTACAAACATGCAATTCTTGACTCAACAACAACCTAAACTTAGACATGACTAAAATTGACTTCAACCACTCCTAATACACGTTCAAAAACATATCCTCTTTCTTTTCATGGCCTATATGACCTTATCCAACTCATTTTACCTTTTCTAGGCCTATTTTCTCTCTCTCACAACCACTCTGACATTTTACAACACATTGACTTTTTGCAAGCACATGTGTGCTTTTACAATACATTTGAATTCAAATACACATTACTAACATGCTTAATGGTTTCATGGGACCTTATTTTGTCTTGACACTTGATGCTCCTGCATCAGAAAGGAGCTATTTTTATAGACAGGCTAGCTGGTATATATACCTTGTTCTTGGTTAAGACAAAACATACCAACATAACACAACGCATGCAAACCCTTAGAAGCTGAATTACCCACTCAACTCTTAACCCCGCGAACATCACTGTTTACCAAGGAAAAGAGATCTACAACCATGGCAAAGGGACTTATGGTAGAAATAACACTTCAATAGGAAAACAACCCTTATATTGAATAATAATTATTGGTGGATAAGTTGAGCTGCAAGCTCCATCTTCCTTCTGTGGTAAGGGAAGCAAAATATCAGAGATATCAAGGGAAGGCTAACTGCCCCATTACACCTGCCTTGGGGATCTAGCCCCGGTTGCACATATTTTACCACTTTTGAAACCTTGGGCTTCTGACTGAGGTGATATACACGTAACCCATTTAATAAATTTTGAGAACCCCGTCTATTTTCACTGTGACGTTTTTCATATAAAATGTGGCTTTGGAGAAGAATTAAACTGCTACCGAGCCAAACAAAACCATACAAATTAAAACTCATTTCCAGTTTACTATAAACAGAGCTGTATCAACTATGTTATTACTGTTGCTAGCCTAGTTTTGACCTTCGTGCACTCTCTTAGATTATGTGCGTAGGACAAACCCTAGCACATATTGTACATTAGAACTTTATCTGAGCTGGCACTTTCACTCACACTTGCGTATGAGCATCTCACCCAAAGTGCAGTAAAGTAGCCATGGATCCCTGCGTTATAGGAGAGTGTCACAAAAACTAGTCAAGTACATGGCATTTCATCAAGATTACAACTCAAACCCTAATAACATGCATCAACCACATAATTAACCTCTAATACATCAGATATAACATGATTTATACACAAAACATTAAAAGAACACTTCGATCAACACACAAACACAAATCTCCATTGATTCCATAAAAAAATTATAAAATTCCAATGATATGTGCACAAGTGTACACAAAATCAAGACTAAGACATGAATCTCAGCAATTATTCATCATACACGCACAGTTCGCACTCAATTCTACCTGAAGCCTTAGAAACTATCAAAGATTGCGTAATTTGTACAAAAGAATACCAAGGACAACAACAATCAAAATCAGCCTCTGAATCATAATAATTTAAAATTCATAAGAATGATGTTATTTATATCCTCTCGTAGAATCTCGAGATTATTCCTTAGATTCCCTTTCTGGATCCTTCTCTTCACCTGGTTGCTGCTTAGCTGGCACTCATTTTCCATCTTATTGAACCTTCGTTTGGTCCTTATGTTGGTCATGCAATCTCAGATCATCCGGCCCTTGATGTATTTTCCTACGCGCCACGCGTCTTCTTCCTCTCCAGGAGTATTCTGAGTATACTCTTGCACAGATACCTGCAGCTAGCTTGCCCTTGTTGTTTGTCATGTGAGCACGCATGTCCTGCTCATTTGGCTTGTAGGCTCAAATGCTAGAAGTTACTATTCCCCATCAACATCTACCCATACTTAAAATCTTGTTTTTCCTCAAACAAGGAAGTAGTTTTAGATGTTTTATTCAATAGGCATCTCTCCCTCTCACGGCTCCAACACTTCGGGACGCTTTCTTTGACCTCATTTGCAATATCATTCCACAACTTATGCGAATCTTGTATTCCACAATATCCTTGCATCGTTTCAAACTTCTAGCTTAAACCCCTCCATTTTTTTCTCACATGCAACTCCCATGTTGTTGTCTACTACCCCATTCTTTGCTCGTTGCTGAAAGTCGTCAAACACAACCTCCACTTGCATAATCTTATTGTTCAGCTCATCATTTTTTCTACGAGCCTCTTCTCACATCTTCTTGCGCCATTCGCAAACCCTTTCTTCCCATATCTTGGCTCTAAGCTCTTCTAAAGCAGTCCACTCTATAAATCTTGCAATGATAAATTTATCTCTGAACTTGAATCTATCAACCATCAACTTCGCCTTTTCGTGCATAAATGTGAGTTGTCTAGGTCATCAACAACTTCCTTATGTGCTTTATCCAATGCATCTCTTACCTCATCCCTCTTCCAGTAGCCTTATCAAGGTCTAGTCCTAGCTTGGCATTCGCAAAGCCTTTCTTCCCATATCTTGGCTCTAAGCTCTTCTAAAGCAGTCCACTCTATAAATCTTGCAATGATAAATTTATCTCTAAACTTGAATCTATCAACCATCAACTTCGCCTTTTAGTGCATAAATGTGAGTTGTCTAGGTCATCAGCAGCTTCCTTATGTGCTTTATCCAATGCATCTCTTACCTCATCCCTCTTCCAAAGTAGCCTTATCAAGGTCTAGTCCTAGCTTGTCCGTGTCTTGCCCTTCGAATATGCCGTCTTCTTTCCAAAAATCTTCCACAATATCTTGCTACTCAGTCATTCATCTCTTCCATTGTTGCCTTGGTTTTCGTGCTTCTCTTTCCCGCTCTAGATCTGCAAGGTAATCATCCGCTTTGGTATCCCTCAATTCATAGCATGCAACCAAGTCGGATGTCGCTCAAATTATCATTTGGTAAAGCTGCTCCACACTTAATCATCCGAGATGACAAATCCAAGATCCTTGTCCTTTGTCACCGCAAAATCGGTGTCCACTTCCTTATCCTAAGTTGGCGTTAATGCAATGTTACCAAGCTCAAACATAGGATCAGTCTAATGTTGTTTCATTAATAAAGCTTGGCATTCTTCTACAATACCCTTTAGTCTCTTGAATCTTCTAACCTCCTCATCCTCTAATGATTCAGTACTTGCTTCTTTTTCAACCTCCTCCCCTCTCTCTAAGGTTGTTTCTTCACTCCCTATTCATACACCATCTTCCCTAGTCTCTCGAACTACTCCATGTAGCAGTTCTGTGCTACTTTGCTCCCGTCCACTTTCTTGTTCCGAGGCTTCTCGCATGGCCTCCATTCTTTCCTTTGCTCCCTTAGTCCTATGAATCTCGGGACCTACAACATCAAGATCTTGAGATCTTCTATGCCTCCCTCGTTTGGTGTGGCCTCACCTTGCCTTGTTTCTTATGGAATCTTTTGTTGATACTTGTTCTTGCACTCCCATTGTTGTACTTGCGCCTTCCACAATTATCATCGTCCATAGAGGCTTAAGACCCTTTGTTTCACAACCATTTGGGTCTCTTCCCAACTTGATGAACCTATCTCCCTATTTCGGGGGATCTTTCACTATAACACTTGGTTGCTCCACTTGTTTCTTTCCTTCACCTGTTAAATCCCTTATGTGCTCTCTCTTTTCCCATGCATTTTGTGTGGCCTTCATCCATAATAGGTTCCCCTCCTCTTGGTGTTGCAGTCATTGTAGTGCTCCCCAAACCTCTTCTTGTGTGTTTCTTCCTCATCCTTAACATATATGACACCCTCACCTTCTTGCCATCGAGCCTAACTTCTTGCTGCATCTTCAAAACTAATGAGTCATCATCTAACTCCTCATCCTCTAGTCAACAACTTCTTTCCCTTATATGATTGCTAGAATTCATTCCTTCACTTATCCACGCACGTGAAATCCACCACCGCCCTTCTCACCCACTCTTTCAAGTGATCCTCTCCATTTATTTTGCACTTACCACTTTGTAGTGTCATCCACTCCTTCCATCACCATGATCTCCCATTAATCTTACTAACATCAAATGTGCCATTGTGCGAAATTTTGCGTAGCTAAAATACATGGTTAGTAATTGCCTAGGGATCCGTTCTTCATCTTCCAACATGGTTGTAATCATCTCATACCAAATCATCCCCATTTTTGTATGGTCAGCTCCAGACATTCCTCCTTCAAGGCTACATTCCATGAAATGGTTGATGTAGGTTCCTCTTCCCATTGTCTCTATCTCTGCAAACTTCCCTATCCTAGAACACCTATCTCATCAAACAAAATTAGCAACAAAAAGTTATCCCACCGAAACTCTCTCCTTGTGTATGGATCTCCTCACTCACATGGTTTAGCTTGTTGGCTATATATCTAGCAAGGTTCCTCTTCTTCTTCCGATATCCTATCCTTAGCACTAAGCATAGAACTTCTCGCAGAATGAAGTTGAAATCTCCTTCCACAAAAACTTTCACGGCTAACAACTAAGAACAACTATTTTTATCATCCATGTGATTGAATCTAACTTATTTGTTTTAATCTTCATGTTCAACTTCATGAATCGAAGCGCCACATCATTCATCTTCTCATTCACAAACAATTTTACGAGGTCGTCTCTATCATTTGGCAAATGTGCAACTCTTGCTAACCTTTTTCACTTAAAGTTGGCCCTTCCTCCAATGTACATTTGGCCTTTATGCAATCTAGAAAGACAACCTTATTAATTTTGTTGGGTTCCCAAAATATGTAATATCGTTGAGGCTCTCAATCCTAGTCTTCTACAAATATTCTTGTGTTGTGCTTCCACTCTCCAATTTTTGTTTTAACTCTTTCTCTATCTTCCTTTTGGTACCCATGATTGTACTTGGCTATTGTACATTGTTTAACCTTAGTCTCCAACAATTCTCCAGTAGGTGTTGTATTTGAATAAATCATGAAGGAATCCTCTTACATCTTCCCTTTTTCTTTTCTTCAATTTCTTCTTCCTACCTCTTTTGTTCTTCTAACTATTGTCCCTCGGTTGCCCTTTCTACCTCTTGCTTTGTGTTTTCTTCTTCTCTCTAACTCTTTAGCCTTATCTCTCCTACTAGTGTGCAACCTACTCAACAAGATCTTCTCGAATCACAAAAGATTGTTCTTCCCTAGTAGCCTCTCCTCTTCGAAGATGCTTCCTATACCCATACTCATTCCTTCTAAAAAGTCCAATTTTCGACTAATTGGCATCTCTATTTCACTTCCCCTCTAGCTTTTGACTTCTAATTCCTTTTATATCTTCAACAAAACTCCTCAATATCTCAACTCTTAGGTTTTCAATCTCTTCAATCTCAATGAAAGCCTTCATTTGTGTGCAAATGACAAAAATGAGCCCTTTATTTCCCCCTCGACATTTTTCCTACCAACCCCAACCACTTGCACTCTCCTTGCTTCTTCTTCCAATTTTCGAGATTCTCACTTCCGCTCCTCTTGTGTCTTCTTAAAGGACATGTGACCTCATCATTTCTTATGTTGCTCTTTCTTTTGAATTTTTGCGCATCATTCTTATAGTCATCTCATTTTTGTGCCACATGCCTTCCTCCTTCCTCCTTGCTCCATGCCAATCTTGCGTTACGCCCTTGGCACAAAGATTATACTCTCGCAGTGTATGATTCTCGCAATATCATCCCGATCCTTAATGACGGCGAATGATTTGGTCACATGCTAGTCATTGATTGCTCGTTGCACCACTCATACAATTTTGTGTGGAAATGCACAGGAAATCCGTATTAAGGTAGACCAAATAATTAGATGTCTAGTATGAAACCTGGAAGGCCCCGCTCAACACGCCTAATTGAATTTGCAAACCCAAGACTCCTTGTACCCTCCGAGTGATGTTACTATTATGCATAGCTCCCCTCTTGCTTCATATAGATACATATGTCTCTATACATATTTTTGCATACAACTATTTATAACATAAGCTCTTAGAGCATTGCTCACTTATTCGGATACAAAGAAAATATACAACTAAACAAACAAAAATATTTGGTTTATCGGCATTTAATGGTCGTCATTCTTATTTTTGGTCATCCACTTAATAATAAAAGTTCTCATTCATTTGTATGCATTCTTCTCGGTAGACCGTGTTCGCATGGTCACCGGGAAACATGTGCCTTACATGGTGCATCATTTGGCTTACTAATGTGAGCCATTCATTGCTTGTTCTCGTATTGTCAATGTGGATATCTTTCATGCACTTCCTTTTGTCCTCTTCTTCGACATCTCGTTCTCCTCAACTATCATGGCTATCACACTTTTGCAAAACTCTTTTGCGTGATCATGGCCCTTCGGACTCTTCTTTCTTTACCAAAATATCCTTATGACTATACTCCACCAATTGTGCACTTAGCCATTCGATTTCCTTCCTCATCACGTTTGCACCTATAGCATCAAAGTCTAGTCTCTTCTTGGTATGGACTAGAGTATTGAAGGCTTCTTGCATGACCACCTTGGGCATAATCTCCTTCTTAGGTTCCTCTAATTCTTTTCTGCGCTTTTGTGTCATTCTTCCCCAATGCATGACTAATCCCTTACGCGTTTGATAATTTTTTGCTTCAACCATACTTTGAACTCACTTATGTTGCCCCTCTTGGTAATCAATCCACTTACCGGCTAAGTAGTCCACTTATTGGACTATTGCCTCAACATCTCCTCACTCTTGCACAACCACAACTTGTAATGTCATTGGACTCTTGTAGCCAATTTGTGCCAGCTAAGCTTGTAAAATAAACTTCCTCTCAGTCCTAATCAATCTCTTCTTGGATTTTGTCAATCCATATAGATCTATTTCCTCTCCGTCTTCTACATTCTCCACATACATAGGCCCAAGTTGTGCATTCAAAGGAATAACAACCCTTCACTCCACATTCTCAAAGCTCATATACCTTTGCTTGAATCATGTCTCCCCAAAATAGAGGGGTATTGATCCATTTTTTCCATCTCAACTACCTCAAAGTCCCCAAGAATGGCACTCCCATGATCTTTCTACATGAAAAACACCAATTGGTCATGAAATAGTCTTGTTAGCCATATACAACATACTTGCAGCAGAATGCAACACAGATTTTCGCATCTTGACCCACACATCTTTTACAAAGTAGGTTTACCTCAAACCTCGTATCAATCAAAATCTTTTTAATTGGCATCCATTGAGACAAGCATCTACCACAAGTTCTTGGTCAAAAGGTGGCCACTTAGGGTCAAATTATTTCCAACTCTTGTACCACTTGTCTTTGGTGCTATTGGTGCTTCATCCCAATTGATCGGTTCTACAAGGTCCCCATACTTCACTTGGCAAACTCCTCAACTTCCTCTAGCTTTGTTCTATGTGGCTCCTTTGCCTTTGCATCTCCCCCAATTCTCTAGCTGATCTCAACTCATTTTGCAATTCCTCTAATACTCCCTTAGCGGTGACAATGGCATTTTGCTCAACACAGTCCAAAAATTCATACTCAGCAATTAATCGGTAGACCAAATTTTGAGTTGGAAATTGGGAATAGGCAATTTATCAACATTATTTGACAACTTTATAGCTACATTGAAAAACATTTAAATACATAAAATAAACTTAAATTAAACATAAAACATTGTTAAATGATATGAGAAGTGAATGGAAAATGTCATAAGTATATTTTCTATTAATTTTTGACCAAAAAGAGTATAAACGACAAAGTTACAAACTATTGTTAGCAAATGTAGACAAAGATAAAATGAATAGAAAATGGACCACATCAAAGGAATGTGTCCTTCATTTTATTATGATCTTGAGTAGTTACAATGCAGTTGGAACGATTATATGACAGTGCATACCTGAAAACTAATAACTAGCAAGAGAATAGCAATTGAAGAGAGATTTTACAAACACGAGAGGACCAAGAGGTTTAGTCGGTAGATCAAGTCTGCTCCTTAGAAGGACAGAAGTGAAGAGAGAGATCACTAAAATCAACTAATTATCGAATATAGTGATGATGAATCTCAATATGTTTGGTGTGAGCATGATATACATGATCTTCAGTACACCTTGATTGTCACAAAAATGAAAAAACGGAAAGTGGAGTAGGGGCAATCGAGGAAGTGAAGATCAATCACAACTGCACTCGATAGTTGCCTTTCATTTTGCTTGAGTGGAAGAGAGAGTCACAACGGGTTGAAGCTTACTTTGCCATGAAACAACTCCTGAACCAAAAGAGATGAATCCAAACGTAGATTTTTAGGTATCCACTAAACCTCCCCAATCAGAGTTTGTATAGCCAAAGAGTTTGAAATTTGTGACTCTATAATAGAGAATACCAAAGTAAAGAGTACCTTTGACATATCGAAGAACTCATTTTGCTACTACCTAGTGTGTGAGTTTCGGTCTAGACAAAAACCGAGAAAGATAGTTAACAACAATTCATATTCCTAGCCAAGTGGATGCAACATATATCAGGTTGCCCACCAATTGTCTATAAAGTGATTCATTTGTTGATGACGGATCATCATAAGTTGATAACTTCAACTAGACCTCCATAGGTGTAGAAGAAGGATTACATCGGATACCATAAACTTTTGCAACAGATTTGTAGCATACTTGATGAGCTATGAAATCAAATGATCATGTTGCCAAAACTCTACACCTAAGCAATAGTGTAGGAGGCATAAATCAGTCATGTCAAAAGTAGCACATAAACCTGATTTTACTCATTGAATAGCAGCGGCCCCACTACCCGTGATGACAAGATCATCAGCATAAACAATAAGTATCACAATTTCATCACCATTACTTTTGACATAAAGATTTGGATTAGAAAGACTTCTTCTAAATCTAGAATCTTGTAGATGTTGATCTATTTTAATATACCAGGCTCGAGGAGCCCGCTTAAGCCCGCATAAGGACTTAATTAACATGCACACCGGATGTTCACGATCACATGCCTGAAACCCTTCAAGCTGCACCATATAGACTCCTCTCGCCAAATCTCCATTCGGGAAGGCACTTTTTACAAGTTGTTGTGGTGGAGTCCGTGGAGTATGATATAAACTAGACTTTTCATTGTGTAAAGGAGTCGCAATATTTTCAGATGTAGCTTGCCAATCACACCCAACTACTAGTTGATTACATACAAAGAATGACTCCATTTCTTTCACGTCAACATCACGACTAACAATTACTTTGTTAGTAGAAATATCAATCAACCTATAAGCCTTAGACTGATCACTATAACCAGCAAAGAAATATCTTGTAGTTTTAGAGTCTAACTTACTCCTCTTTTTATCAGGAACCAAAGTATATGCAGCTAAACCAAAAATACAAAAAGTTGATACCTTGGGTTTGGTTTTGGACCAAGCTTCTTTAGGTGTGACATCTTGTAAAGTTTTGCAAGGACTCGATTGAGTGTGTGTGTGTGTGTGTGTGTGTGTGTGTGTGTGTGTGTGTGTGTGTGTGTGTGCATAATGCATGGTAGAGATGTATTGTTCAAAATTCAATTCTGGGAGAAGCAAAGCAAACACAAGGATATATATTCGCCTCTCAACCACCCCATTTTGTTGTGGGGTATATGGGGTTGTCAATTGATGATGAATTCCTTCTTTACCACAGTAATCCTTGAACTCCTTGAAATTGAATTTCCCCATTCTCGAATCTCGTGTCTTGATCCACTAGCTAGTTTGGTTTTGCACCAATGCCTTGAACTTCTCAAAAGAAGCAAAACAGTCAAACTTCTTTTTCAAGAAGTAGACCCACATCTTTCTAGAATAATCATCCACCAACAAAAGAAAGTACCTTGCACCAAGAACAATGGGAGACTTCCATGATGGCTCACAAAGATTTGCATGAACAAGATCTAGAAGCCCCTTGGCACGCCAAACACCTTCAATTGGAAATGGCTTCCTTTTTGTTTTCCAACCAAACACCCTGCACATATCTTGTTTCTCTTGAATAGCAAGCAAACCAAGAACCATGTTGGCTCTACTGAGTTTGGCGAGATACTGAAGGTTGAGATGTCCATATCTCTCATGCCACAAAATGTTGGTATTACCCTCCACAACTAAGGCATGTAAGTTGACCGTGGCAAGTCAACCAACCTATACAAGCCTCCTTGCCCAATGCCCAGGGCAACAACTTTGTTTAGTTTTATATCAAACACAATGCATTTCTTGCCAGAGAAGTTTACAAAAATATTGGGGTTTTAGGAACATACCTAACATTTCCCTATCCCTTCTAATTCATGAGAGATCTTTCATCCCCAATGAAACTAAATCAGAAGAACTAAAATTTGTGTGAAAATTTACATACCTATCTTTTTGACACGTGAAGTGTCTTGATGCTCCAGAATCAAAGAACCAACACCTTGTAGGGTTGCCATCCGAGCATGATGCCATGAGGGCATAGTCTTCTTTAGGCTCTTGTCAATTGCTACCAAATTTACTTGTCCCTTCTATTTTTGTTGGCAAGATCATATTGTCTTTTTCAACAATCCTTCAAATAACAATTCAAATTTATGACAATAGTAACACTCTACTTGATATTTAGGAGATGATTTTTCAGTTTGTCATTTTCATTTCCCTTTAGATTGAACAAAAAAAGCACTTTTGGTTTGTCTAGAACTAGACTCAAGTATCTCGAATGTCTTCGTTCCTTTTGTGATAAATAGGAACTGACTTTATCAAAAGTCAAAGTTAGACTTTCAGTTATCAAATGGAGGGCTTCAACAAATGACTCAAATGGTGATGGCAAATTATTCAACACCAACACCACCATATCATCGTCATCTACCGTTTTGTTAATGGAGGCAAGTTGATCTCGGAGGTCTTTCATCTGAAGAAGGTGCTATGACAGCAACCCACCCTTTTGCAACCTTGCTAAAAACATAAAATTCTTCAAATAGAACACCCAATCTTCTACGAAGTCATATTTTTCCTTTAGATTGATCACCGCCAAAGTGGCATTACAAGCGTCTAGTATTAATTCATCAAATACCAACAACTTCAGCAGTAATAACCCACAAAATTAGCGGTGGGCCTACTTTCTTTGCACATATTATTTTATTACAATCGAGAAATTTTGTGATGGTCAGAATTTTATGGCTCCAAATATTATAATTTTGTCCAGTTAACTTTTGCGGTATATTCGCTCGTTCCCACCAATTTGAATTCCGACCTGCAAATTAATGCAAAATAAAAAATGAAGCAGAAATAAATATAACAACAATGAACAGAAATATATATAACAAGCTTGGGCTTGAAATTGTGATTATTTAGAACTATTAGCATGCATTTTTTCCAAAATTTTGTGCAAAGTGTGCACAAGTTTATGTGCCCTAACATCCATGAAATGACATGGTAATGCTTCCAAAATTTTGAACCCTAGAAACATTTTGCCTTTGGGCAATGCACCCATAAAAATATATAAAAACTCATTCCTTTTCCTTGAAACACGACCAGATTTTTGTGAAAATAACGACCAAAATATTAAGGTCAAATCACAACCTGATTTTATTGTGCAAATTGCTGTAATTCGTGACCAAAACTTTGCATAAACACAAGACAACCAAATATTTATTTCCTCAAAAACGTGTTGTTAAAACATTTTGTGCCCTAGAGGAATCTCGGTCTTCATTCCATGCCCTAGCAAAATCTCAAAAAGTGTGTGTTACTTCACTGTGCCCTAGCGGACTGGTAGTCTTTAGTTCATGCACTAGCACAAGGCTTCCCGAACTATTCTTATCGAAATTCGAACTTCCTTGCAAGTTTTCTCAAATTTCAAATGTTTTTGAGCACTAGAGGCTCTAATACCAATGTTAGCAAATGTAGACAAAGATAGAATGAAGAGGAAATGGACTATGCATCAAATGAATGTGTCCTTCATTTTATTATGATTGGGAGTAGTTACATTGTAGTTGGAACAATTATGTGACAATTCATAACTGAAAACTGCCAACATGTGTGCCTATAAATATGTTCATTATATTCAATAACTACGAAGCTCATAAACTCATATGAATTTTGAAATATCAATATACATATTACATTTCATCAAGTGCACCTAAAATAAGTCTGTTGTGGCTACCTCGTGGAAGTGGAAGGTAAAAATTCCTCCTCTACAACACCAACACCATAATCTGTGAAGCTATGATTGGGATTCTCACCAACTCCACCTAATGCCCTTGATGTTATCGCTTCTTTTGTCTCCCTCTCCAAATCTGTTATTTTTCCGCAATGAACATGGGCTCCACATCATCAACAATCCAATTGTCATATGGATCGATCTCATCCAAGTCAATTGCATCATAACTTTGTACCCCCTCCACTTGTCTCATGCAAAGACAAAGATAGTGTCGCATGAAGACAAGGTCATCAAGGCGTTGTGTTGTCAACTTGTTGCACTTCTTTGTGTAAATAGCTTCAAACATTTTTCAATTACGTTCATGCCCAAAAGAGCTACATGGATGACACAAAATGTTGATGACTCATCTTTGAAGATTTGGTGTTTTCACACCAAAATCTTTCCACCAAACATCTACAAATACGACATTTATAATTTTTAGATCGAGTGGGCTTGAATAAATGAAAGAAATTTAGTATGGGTATTACGAGAAACAAGACTAAAAAAATAAAACCAAATGACTCAATTTGTTTTTACCTGGTGAGAGGTGTTTCTTCATTTAACACATTCGTCAAACAAAGAGTCTCCTTGCATTCTTGTAATTTGCAGCTCTTCAATAACTATAACTCTAATGTCATCATCGGGATCATCTCGTGCATATATTGAGGCCATGCACAACCTCTTCATTGACCTTAAATAAATTCGAATAGAAGAACATAGGATTTAAGTAGTAGATCGTTGCATGAATATGTCAATGGAGTGTCTTGTTCCATCTTGATCAATTATGTGCCAAATGAGTTCATTTTTTCTAATTTTTCTATTAATACTTAGTTATGGCCTCTTTGGCCACGTCCATACCTCATACAAATAACTCATTGGGTTTCTCTCCCCATCTTCCAACCATAGAACAAAACCAAAGGCTTTAACACCTAAAACAAAATAACATACATGTTTAAAATCAAAAATTAAGAATTTTTGTATAAATAAATGATAAATTAAAAAATGATTAAGTTTAGGTTACCTTAATGACTTCATTCACTTTACAAGCATATCATCAAAAATGGTCTTCATGACCCTTTCCCCTTCGACCTTCCTAGCATAGGGAGACTCACAAGCATTTGTTCAAGGAATGTTAGTAAGGTTCGCAATGTGAAGTTTGTGGCAAATCGTGTGATCCCTAATCACACAAGCTCTTTCCATTGGTGTGCTCTTTTATCGAAGTTTAGCACCTAAGTGTGATTGTAGATGAACTTGGTAATATTTCTTGCCTCTTCAACCACATTTTTAACCCATGAGAGTTTGTTTATGTCCTCCAATAGGAGATCCAAGCAATGGGTTGCACAAGGGGTCCAAAATGCCTCTTCTCAAGAAGTCTCCTACTACTACAGATGCAGTCATGTTGTCTGTCACAACTTGGACGACATTCTCCACACCCACCTCCTTCACCACTTCATCCAACATATCACACAAAGTGTTTGTAGTTTTCACTTGGTGGGAAGCATCAATTGACTTCAAGAAGATCAATTGCCCACTTGAAGCCACTAAAAAGTTAATCAATGTGCATTTTTTCTATTCATCTACCCATTAGCAGAATGGTGCAATTTTTTTCTTGTCATACCATTTTTGCTCTTCTACGAGAGTTTTAGTATGTTTAATGGAATCCTCCAACAATGCACCACTCAAACCATGGGGTGTATGAGCCTTGAACCCCTTCCTGACAATGTCAAAGCAGTGACCAAATTCTCTCAATATGGACTTCCGCCACATTGAAAGGAATGATGTTGTAGTACCAAAATTTTGTTGCAGCTATCCTTGTTTCATTGTGCATTTCTTTATTCCAAGCGGTACCTTTGAGTGAAGGTTCTGACCTAGGATTACTTTGAGGAACCAAAAAAGTAGTCAAACTATCTACAATGGGCGAGCCTCATCCCCATCCCCATTTCCAACCCCTAGAATTGGGGCAATAGAAGAGCCCTCAATGTCAAAATCATCCCTGCTGCCCTCTTATTCACTAGGGCTGCATTCATCTTTCCTTTTTTTTCTTTTTTTCCTCTGCGTAAGCCGCAAGGTAAGCAACCAACTCTCTTTGAACCTCAGGTGGTGCTTCTATGCACAATGCCACTTCATTTTGTGATTCCATGTAATATGGATCTAAAGGCAATAGACACCTGCACTCATCTTCATCCTGCAATAATTGCATACAACATAATTTTCCTTTGCTCATTCACAATGCTTCCAAGAAGGGTCTTGTGACTTAGCCTCACCATGGCAGCGAAAGTTGAACCGAATGCCAATGTTATTCTAAAATACAAAACAAAGCAAAACAATTCTGTCTTAGTTTTACAAGTCTTAGAGAAATCAAGTTGCATGAGAAAAATAGGAATAATATTAAACTCAATCAAAAGAATTAATTACTGTCAAGAAGCTTCTAATGCAAACACATTCCATTCAAGACACCATTTATTATGTTCCACAGAGATTATTTTAGTTAGCAGCAGTCACAACTCTGTACTTTGGATTCTGTAAAGTGTAACGTATGACCCTTAGAGCAATATTCCAATCAAGTTGCATGAGGAAATTAGGAATAATATTAAACTCAGTCAAAAGAATTAAATATTGTCAAGTAGCTTCTAATGCAAACATATTCCATTCAAGGCACCATTTATTCTGTTCCACAGAGAATTTATTTCAGCTAGCAGCGGTCACAACTCTGTACTCTGTATTCTGTAAAGTGTAATGTATGACCCATAGAGCAGTACTCCAGCAATATTGCTCTACGGGTCATACATTACAAACATCAGAAACTCTTATAAGTTATAACATAGATATATCATATTATCATGAATGGAGTGGATTTATGATTTATTGTTTACAGTTACATTGTAATGAGTAATCTAGATTCTATTCAATATTCACCTTGGCACTCACGTTTGTATTGTAAATTATAAGGTAAATTACTAAATTAAAATAGATTACTCATTACCCATTACTGTATTTTGAATTTCCAACCAAGTGGGTAAGAATGCAGATGTAATCATGTAAGTTTGTTGGAAGCTTGAATTTATCAACACTAACAATGACACTCAGAACAGTTTAACCATCATATTTTCATTGTTTGAAGTTGAACTTTGAATCTTTATGAGATTAGTCTTTCGACTATTTGAGAATTACAAATTTAGAATCGTTACCATAATGAGATCTAGCCAGCTGTGCAGCTTCAAAAATAAATAACGATTCATGAAAATTGAAAATAAATTAAAATACTTGTGGTTTTGTAACTTGTTACTCCTATAGGTTGTGTTGTCGTATTCCTTGAAAGCTTGATCTTTGACGTTTGACCAATGAAAAGTGAAAACACAGAAAAGTAAACTGTAAAACACATCCTTGAAGTTTGATTAGCAAAAATCATGAGCAAACACGATAGAGGACAGTGACGAGTGATGACAAATCAAAACCCTAGCAAGCAAGCACACCATTCATCGAGAGAAATTGCGGAGAGAAAAATCACAATAAAATAACCGTTTTGGGCGTTTTACACTTTGATCAAATGCGATTTAGCTAGCGATTTTCGGCAAGTAATGACAAAATTACTCGTCAAAAATCAGCAATCTATTGCCCTGCCAATTATCGCTATTTTTGCAATGTTTTATTGTTGCAGGTCTATTTCACGATTTATCGCCAATTTTTGGCGATTTTTGAATTAGAGTTTCAACAACACCTAGGTAATTTACCAATCTTTCTACACGTGTATTGAACCTAAGCCTTCCCTTTCTACGCATAGCTCAAACCAACATACAATTGACATGCTCCTTGCCCTTGAACACCTCTTTTAGCAAGATTCGCGCTTTGTCCTCGTCCTTTATCTCCATATCTTCTCTAGCCACAAGAGCATCATTGTTTTTGTGCAACACTCACCATTCCAACATTTTTCTAAGCAAAATCACCCTGCATGATCTTTTTGCATAGCTCAGAACACTCTTCCGTTTTGTGCTCTGCTCCACAACTTGCGCAAGTAGAGAACTTTGGGCATTGCCTCTAATAGTGATCAATTGCCCCACATTTAAAACATGCTCCCCATCTGTGTAGCCCTCATTTCTTTGTCCTTGTTCGCCCCTTCTACGAAATGTCCCTAACCCAAATCCTCTTCCTTGATTTTGGTGATATAGACACTTGCCTTAATGATTTGATTTGATTTTGAGCTAGTGACACTCAAGGACAATGCTTGTGTCGACTTATTCATCCTCCGAGCTCAATCCCCACACCATTATTTCCTTCATTTCTCCAATAAGGGAGCAATCCATGTATGATGCGTTTCACATCAAAATCTTACTCCAAAGATACTTCCTCCACCATCTTTGCCTTGAGCAAAAGAGGGTGATTCCTTGCCTCATGTGTTGCATAACACGCTTCACAACCTAGGGTTGCAAATGAACTCTCTTTCTAGAAAAGTTATTCCTAGTATGGCCCTTCGTCTCACGGTGAGTGCACCACAAGTCCTAATTTTCTTGTACAATTCCCACGGGTGTCAACTTCTAAAGTCGTAATGCAATAGAAGAAAGTTGCGTCTCCAAAATGGACAAAATGCCCATAACAAAGTTTGTATGAGCTTTACACACAACACAAAACCTTCGAGAAGGGAGCTAGCGGTCCTTCCACGAACCATGGTGCATGTTCAGAAAGGATGAATCTCATAAGAGATCTTTGATGGCAGCATCTTAAAACGTGCATCATATGCAAGTACATTTTCCTTCGAATTTTCCTTAATCTCCTTAACGAAATACTTTCTTGTTCAAACTTTGGAATATAAAACTCTTTTAAGAATGTTTCCTTCAACACATCAAAATCAGTCATTGTCGATTAGGAAAGAATTTCATTTACCAAGTGTGGCTCTCTCTCGACAAGGTTGCGCATAAAGGCTGCACTCCATCTCGACAAAGTTGCACACTTTGCTCTCTATGCAACCTCACACTTATGCACGTTATTTGCAGTGTCTTGACACTCATATACTTACGCAACTTCAAATTCACCACGTAGAAAATTGCGGCGATGCCATACTTGGAACATTCATTGCAATTTTACGCACGATAGAGTCACCCCAACACCAATCCCTACAGTGTAACCACTATACTTCCGTAACTTGTCCCATTTGAATTGCAACAACTTGCACATCGGGGCATGATTCACACTAACTAGCATACTCACTACTTGCGATGGACTTGAATGTCCAACCCCTACAATTCCAACACTGCTTACCATAGCAATCTTCCTCATCCGCTCCAATCTTCCAATTGGTGCTCAAATTTCCTTGCCTTCTCTCAACGCAGAAACTCCTTTTCCAATCTCAAATCCCATTTATTTGCTCCACCACAAAAGCTTCTTGGCTATCCGAAACTTATCTCAACTAGTCACACCAACACCTCCAAACGCTCTTTCAAAGAATCGTGTTTTGAGTCAAGCATCAACCGGTTGCCAACTCCATATATTGTCTTCCTTAAATCTACGTATGCATCCTACTTTGCAGACACTATTTTGTGTTAGCATCTATTGGTTGTCGACTCCATATGTGGTCTTCCTCAAAATCGACATACTCATCCTCCTCCACAAGGACTTCACCGTCAACTCCATCAACACCTAACTAGAAAAAGCCTCGGTTTTATGACATCTCTTCTCACACATGACAGTCATCACAACACAAATCATCCTCATGCCCTCCCTCTCCATTGTTGGTTTTATTTGCGTATATTCCCAAACGCTTTTCTTACACTCCAAGGGTCCCTTAGCTCAACCTCTCGTTGTCAACTTTCGCATACCTCTTCAACCTTAGCTCTCTTTCAATCAAATTCTCCATTACTTTAATCCTCGTCGCGCAAGCAAAACCCTAATAGTCACCTTCAACTACTTAGCCACCACACAACAATAATTTACCCCTCCATATCCACTTTTTAAAAGCCTAGATCAACAAGGAGTGTTTTAATCCAAGAAGAAAACTAAGCCGAAACTATCACCTAGGCTCTCGTAGGAACTCAAATTTTGCTTTCTCTTGACATGAGTAAGTCGTCGCTACGAATTTTAACACATAACTATTAAGAGCACCTTGCCACCAAACGTCAATGGCTTGAGTTCAATTTTCTTCTATTTGCTTCATCTTTTCTAACCTTACATCGATCCAACCCTTCGGTCTTACAAGATTGCGCCTCTTTCCAACAATGTAGGCGACGATCCACACATATAAATGCTCAAGGAACTCTATGAAGAAAACTCCATATTAATCACTATATAATTCATCCTCCGGCCAAGCCTTAGATTAACAATTGTCAAGATCCTTCATCCACGACCACAAATTATAGAGTCTTATCTCAAAATCTGGCTTCAATAGATTCCCGTATCATCGAAACCGTAGATCCATGTGCACTACTCCACTCCTCATGGCACAATGGAACAAGGTCCCGACAACATAACTAAAAATGTTAGCCTAGTTTTGACATATGCTCACTCTCTTAGGTTATTTGTGTAAAACAAGACACTGACACACATTGTTGCACAAAACTTTATCTATGTTGTTGCTTTCACTCACACTTGCGTATGAGCATCTCACCGGAGCACGGTAATGGATCCTCGGATCCCTTGTTATAGGAGAATGTCACATGAACAAGATCGGTGCATGGGATTACAAGTCAAACCCTATTAACATGCATCGACCACATAGTAAACCTCTAAAACATCAGATCTAACATGATTTATATGGAACATAAAAAGAATACTCAGATCTACACAAAAACACGCATATCCATCAACTCCATCAAAGAATCATACAAATTCCACCCATCATCAGTGCACAAATATACACGGGATCAAGAATACAACATGAATCTCAACAGTTATACATCATACAAGCGCAATTCACACTCAATTCTTCCTGAAACCCTTACAAACTATCAAAGATTACATAAGTTATATAAAAGAATATCAAGGACAACAACAATCAGAATCAGACTCTAAATCATAATAATCTACAATTCATTGGAATGTTGTTTATATCCTCTCACATAATCTTGAGAATATTCCTTAGATTCTCTTCCTAGAGCTTTCTCTTCACACTTGGCTATTGCTTATAGTTGGCATGCATATTCCAGCTTCTCGAACCTCCTTTCAGTCCTTATGTCCATTGCGCAATCCCTGATCATCCGCTTCTTGGTGCATTCCCTGCGGGCCACATATCTTCTTCCCATCTAGGAATATTCCAAGAAAATTCTTTGTGCAGTTACCTGCAGGCAGCTTGCCCTTGTGGATTGTCACGTGAACATGCATACATCACCCATGCAGCTTGTAGGCTCAAATGCAAGAAGCTATGATTCCCCCATCAAAAGCTGTTCTAAAGATTAAATTGTCTACAGTATCAATACATGTAATTTTTTTGGATCAATACATGCTATTACTGTTAGAAGGTTTCTTATGTTTTATCAATAAATAGTTTTCTAATATCTTAAGATGCTTCAATCAAGAATTCAATAAACCAAATTTTGAAGTAATTAACAAAGTTAACTGGGCAAAATATAAACTCGTTCTACAAACTAAATTGTGCATCTGTCACATGTTGCAGGCTAAGCTATCAACATCAACCTCAGTGAACAATTCCAACTAAGGACAACTAAGTCATATAATCACCACATGCAACTGACAACATACTTTTGTATTAAAAAAACCAAGCAATCTAGATACTAAAACAACAAATCTTTTGTAGGATTCAACTTGTTCATGTGCATTTCGATCTTCATGTCCTAAATTTCTTATAAAATTGGGTTGTAATATTAATTTTGAACTGGAATCAAAAGTTATCGTATAACTTTCATAGCAGGAGTAAGAACGGCTGTTATCTGATATGCAATTCAGTTCATATAAGCTAGAGTATATCACCATTTACCATTTTGAGTCTTCACAATCTTCATAGTTTTGATAATTACAATGCTTCAATATCATGGATATGTTCTGGTTTGTAGATTTTAACAGAAATTATTAAGAGAATAAACTGTTCATTACTTTTGATTAATCAGTAACTGTCACTTGGCATTCAAGATAGTACCTATTTATGTTATTTTTGGTTGCTAGTGGAGTGAAATTATTCTTTTAAATGAATTATCACATAGTGTGAGACACTACAAGCAACTAGCTGGAGCAATCCAAGGTATCCAATTCATTGCTGTTACAAGGTAGAGTGGGTGATCAGAGCATTAACAGGTGGTCGCAGGCCTTGGATCTTTAATGAACTGAAAGAGTCAAATATTTGGCCAAACTTTTATCAAATGGCAACTGCTTTTCTACACTAATTATCCTCTGAAATGTTGACAATCAGTAACACCTTGAGTGCAGTTATCTGACTAAGCAAATTCTTTACAGGACTAAATAATTGTTCATAACATTATGAAGGCCAAACACTTCCTTCTACAAAGCCCAACTAGAGCTGGAAATATATAGATACGCAATCAGATTTAGTTTAATCAGTATGCTTAATTTGTTATGATAATTTTTTTGTATTCCAGAATATTGAAAGGGAACACAAGAGACACCAAAATGAGGGAATCAAAACAAATGATATTGCTTTAAAATTCGAAGCATAACCCCACAAGATATACTACATTCTAGCAATAGCCAGACTCCAAAATGAGGGTAGATCCTCCTTCCATGAGAAGAGAAACAAAGTAGAAAGCGTGATGAAATGAATAAACACAAAACCAAAAAGCTCAAGACAAATTGACTCAAACTGCACTCTCCATTATAACTTAAGTTCCCTATTTTGTCATGACCTTTGAATATTTTCGAATATCATACTTGGGTTGGTGAGAAAATAGAACTACCTTAGGTTGGAAGCATAACATGATATTGCTCTTGCATGCTAAATAACTTCACAACAACCATGGTTACAGGAACAGCAAGCACAGCACACAAGGATCCTCCCAATACTGACTCTATACAGTACATTACTTTTGTCCGGCCTCTACAAAATGCACTTGTCTCTTCAAACTCAGAAGAATCAACTGAACCTTCCACTGAATCAACTTCTGCTGTATGGCAATTCATGTCATCCATTCTAGAAGTTCCCTCATCCGGCACAGTCGGGAGAGTAGTCAGGTAGTCTTCGTCATTACCTGATACATCCTGAAAAAGATTACTTGAAGAAGGAGATAAAGAATTACTTCTTTGCACGCTTTCTGACCATACAGAACTGTTCTGCACACTTCCCTCTATTGAATTGCTTCTATCTGATAATCCATCAGCAACACTCTCCAGCTTATCAAGCAATAGCTGTCCTTTCAGCACATCCGTCATTTGTCTGTTGTTTTCTCCCCTCAATGCATCATATTCATCGTAGTTACCATCTGTAAAATCTGTAAATTCATTTTTAGACTGTGATTTCTTGCTTGTGCTCTTAGGGGAGGAATGATGTTGCAGAGATCTAACAAATACTCTTGGTATGTTGAATACATTCATATCATCTGCTCTTGTCAGATACTCTGATTTCTGAGGAAACAAGGAAAAAGAAACCAAGTTCAGTAATTTACCACCTGAACATCTTATAGCTGAAAAATGACTTAAAATAACTCAAAATGTGTTTAAGTGAGCAACAGCATAACCTTCCTCAACAAGCACAGGCAGCAATGAACATCTTAGACATTAAACAAACCAATCTACAGCCATTAAAAACATAGTCTAATGCTGTTAATCTCTAATGCATGGCTTTTGCTATAACAATGATTCTCTTTGCACTGACTCTAAACCAACGGGTATTGTAATATATAACTTCTTAGATGTAACTTGTAAGGATGATTTAAGATCCGGTTGTATGCTTGGGTTTGAGAGAAACAATTAGAATTTAGGAGTTGTAGACAGGTCATGGCAACCAAAGGACTTGTCTATGTAAGATGCCTGGTAACAATTTAACAATGAGATTTGCTATTGTTTTAATGTTTTCTTTAGCTTATTAAGACTCTGAGAATCAAGTTGAAAGGATTAAATTGCTGTAGTATACCATCTAGCTAATGATACTTGCATTCTTGGTACTGTTTCTTTTTTTTTTAACTTTTGGAGTCTTATTAGATCCCTAGAAGCGTAAATGTGTAGAGGACTGAACTCTCCCCATTGGATTAAGTTAAAATGAATGGAAATAAATAATCAGAGTGGGTCTCCTCAAAGAAACAACACTGCAAATGATATTTATGCATTAATAGTCCTTTTCTGTTGAATGCAAATTGCAAAGGAATAGGTGAAAGCGTTGAGAACCAAACATCTGTTTGAAATAAAAGAAATTTGTGGCACAAGCACAGGCAGCAATAAACATCTTAGACATTAAACAAACCAATCTACAGCCATCAAAAACATAGTCTAATGCTGTTAATCTCTAATGTATGGCTTTTTGCTATAACAATGATTCTCTTTGCACTGACTCTAAACCAACGGGTATTGTAATATATAACTTCTTAGATGTAACTTGTAAGGATGATTTAAGATCCGGTTGTATGCTTGGGTTTGAGAGAAACAATTAGAATTTAGTAGCTGTAGACAGGTCATGGCAACCAAAGGACTTGTCTATGTAAGATGCCTGGTAACAATTTGACAATGAGATTTGCTCTTGTTTTAATGTTTTCTTTAGCTTATTAAGACTCTGAGAATCAAGTTGAAAGGATTAAATTGCTGTAGTATACCATCTAGCTAATGATACTTGCATTCTTGGTACTGTTTCTTTTTTTAACTTTTGGAGTCTTATTAGATCCCTAGAAGCGTAAATGTGTAGAGGACTGAACCCTCCCCCTTGGATTAAGTTAAAATGAATGGAAATAAATAATCAGAGTCGGTCTCCTCAAAGAAACAACACTGCAAATGCTATTTATGCATTAATAGTCCCATTCTGTTGAATGCAAATTGCAAAGGAATAGGTGAATGCGTTGAGAACCAAACATCTGTTTGAAATAAAAGAAATTTGTGGCACAAGAATAGTTGTTATGTGATTGATAAGACGTTTATCATGCATTCCAGAGAAAATAGACTGTAGATTACTAGTTCATTGATTCTGTTTTATATGTATTATGTACATGGATTGAGATTTTCTAGGGGATCTTATATCAGGTTATTAGTTAATAACAATTTCTAGCATTACCTTGCTAAGTCACAAGGTTTGTGTTCATGTTCATGTTCATCGAGGATAAAATTCCAACCAAGTACACCAGTCAATAGTTGGAAAAGAAAATTATGATTATGCTCAAAGAATATAAAAATGATTTTTTTAATTTTCAAAATAAGAATGTCAAATAGATAAATAATACCAAGTAGCCTCCAAAACTATATACAAAGATATCACAACATGTAATCTAAGATAAATCTATCGAAATTAGAATGTGAAAACTGAAATCGCAATTTTAAAGATAGATTTTTTTGAGGTTTGATTAAATTTGCCAAAACTCGATTAAATTTTCCAAAATTTGAATGGTATGGTGAATATGAACAAATTTTAATGGAATCAATTAAACTCGCCAAATTTCAATTTTGTTCAATGAAAAATGGTTAACTTTGTGACACAAGTACCTTGTATGCTACCCCTAACAACTGACACACGAATATGATGCTTTAAAGAGGACTGCATGGCAACACATGTCATATATATGCACACACATATACATATACATGTATACACATTAATATATGGCAAAATCTGAATGCAAGCCCTGATCAGCATATAGAAAGTATGTAACCGATTCCAAGGGAAAGTGGGTATGAAGTAACTCTTTTCTTTTTCCTTTTGTTAAGTCTGTATATTGCCTTTGGAAGGTTTAATGATAGGGTAGTCTGGTTTCGAATGGCAAGAAAGCCAGATGTTATTGCAAAAGAATCATTTGATAGTTTATGTGATATATATATAAATTTAAAAATTGTGATGGTTCAGAGGTGTTTATGAGTTAACAAAATGGGTTATGATAATCCTCATAGCTAAATAAAACAGTGTACCTTTGGCCTTTCAGTGTCTTCTTTTTCATCCACATCAGAAGGAAGCGGAGACTTGGTGTAGTTAATCCAGAAGGAATGTGTCCTTTCATTGCAGTCTTTGTCACAGGTTGATGCATCGCTGCTCTCTTTCTGTCCAAACATGTGCAACCTGGTCTTCCTGCTGCCTCCTGAGTAATTTCTTCCAGATGTCCCGATCTCTCTTTCACATTCAACATCGACTTCTGCATCGACTTCAGACACCACGCCGTTTTCCAACTGTGCTTTTTGAAATGAATGTCCCCTGGACTCGCCATCTTTCCCTCTGTGGTTCAAGAAAGAACAGGGTGTCTGCTCTATATTCACGTCTGTGCCAGCATTGGGTCTCTTTGTATTTGATATGTCCGAGTGCATGAAGGATGAATCCCTTATTTTCCCTGAGAAGGAACCGTCATCAATACTGTCAGAATAGTGACCTTGGCTTCCATTCAAACTATGGGACCTTCTAGCCCCAGTAGCAGAACCTAGAACTGAAGGAGTTTGGTATTTGGTATTAAAAGAATGCCATGAAGAAACAGGGGAATCGGTGTAGGAATCCGTCTGTGTATCCTGTAAAAAGTCACTGACACCACAGTAGATGCTTTTTTGAGATGTCATGTCTTCATTGGAAATTTCCACGTCATTAGAAAAGCTCTCATAGATTACATCTATACCCTTCTCAATAGCTATAGCCTTGGCAATTTGAAGGGTTTCTGAAGCAGCACTTCTTATCGAAGGTATTCTATCAAATCTACATCTCTCCATATTTGTAATAGCAATGAGAATTTCTGAAGCTAAAACGTCAGACTCCACAGATTTCAACAAAGTATTGATCATCTGCACGGCATGCAGGCGTTGCTGCCAATTCCCAGTGTCAAGGATATCAATTGCTGCCTTAAGTAGAGACCTTCCATAGGGTTCAAGAATTAGACTATTATGCTTAGCTAGAGAACAAGCCAACTTCATATGATCAATCGTTTGGGTTCCTTTCTCCTCCAAGGCCCCTGTAACTCTCAGACAGACCTCATTAACAATATCCTCCGGTGCAAATTTCCATACCTCTGTGTTCACCAAAGCTTGCAAACACATTGCTGCTCCTTCTGCATTCCCTAACAGAACTTCAAGTAGAGGATTCGCTAAATCTCGAATTACACATTCTCTTTGCCTTTCAAAGGAGCTAGGTTCAATTGTATATCTGGCCAAAGCCGAAACCACCTTTGAACAGGCCTGCTGCAGGTCCAATGAGGGCGCATCTGAGGACAAAGCCCTTAATACATTTCTCATTATCTCACTTATGTAGGGAGTTATGAGCTTACCGTGTTCTCGTGCCATCACTTCATACCAAGAGATGGAATGCTGTCCAGAAGCCTGCCCATTCCGAAGCTCCGATAGGCGGGCTAGAAACTGGGGTATGGCATCCTTGTCTAGCTGTTGAACACAGCTATGCATTGTTGATTTTCTGCTGTCAAAAGCTTTATCTGGGTCTTGCTCCGACTGAGGCCTAATCACTTGCTCCATGGTTTCCTTCCCTTTTGCTCTGGTGTAGATTGGCAAAAGGCCCCCTTCACCCTGCTGTGCGAATGAATTATTTCGCTCAAATATGTGTTGTGGGTGTTGCCGAAACCTCAATATGCCATGGAAATAGATGGAGATAAACACAGGGCAACGGCTAACAGGGCTGGAGGGGAGAAAAATCTTCGTACTCTTCACGCCTGCGAGGATATCTCACCCAGGACGTTACTTAGTATAAACCCAAAAATGTCGCTCTGGAGTCTGTCGGGTGTGGAAGTGGAAGGGGAAAGTTGCGTGTTTAATTTAAATAAACCCAAAACCTTGAACATTGTGGGAATCGAGGTTTTAACTGCCAAACCCAAACGGTCAAGATTAACCTTCCAAACCTGGATCAAATTTGAAGTTGTCAATGTCTTTCAAATGTATTTTAACTTGTGGGTGTTTTAAAATTTATAATTATTACAAATCAATACTGAAATGAGGTCATTTATGTTAATTTTTTATTAGAAGGACTAACTAAAAAATCACTTGTCATACAAATATTAAATGCTATGTTAATTTTTATAAATATTGAATTCATTTTAATAAATTAACTATTAAATGAATAATTGTAGCAGTGCATAACTCATACTTACTTTCTATTTTCTGTGTTAAAAAAAATTGCTTTCACTTTACACAAATCATGCACAAAATCTAGGGAGAAGATGAATCACCACTAAATAAGAAATTAGTTGAGTGTTTCTATTTTCATAATAGCAATATTAGTTTTTAGCTTTTTCTAGCCACTAAATCAATTTGGGGTTTTATTCTCAATGCCCTTATTTTATTTTAGAAATTGGGTTCTTAAATATTAGTTGTTTCTCTGAATTTTGTATTCAAATTGTTGTTAAGATAATAATCCTAATTGTTATGCCTCTAAGTTAACAACTTCAGTATTGTTATTCGAGATAGATTAAGGTATGTAATATTAAACCACATTTAGTTTTTTGAGGTCTGAAAAATTCATATGTTTTACATTTGTTTTGTATGTAATAAATATCTTGTGATTATTATTACAACCTTAATAGGCTTTAGAAAATTACAATTTTTTGATCGCTCTAAATTGTCTAACAAATCTTATTCACAAATAACAAAGAGTTTGTTTCTTTTTGGAATCTTATATTTGTTATACCAACAATTTGACATTGAATGCCAAAGGACATTTTATTTATAGCCCTGAAAAAAATTAAGACTGGAAAATATATGAGAAGTAAAATATAAGTTTTGTTGTGAATCTACATAAAGCACATCCGAAGAAGACTATGTTCAAGGCATGAGATTAATGTGGTGAAGATGAAATGTGGAAAGATTCATTCCCTAATTTAATGAAACTATGGAAAATAGTTCTCACACTTCCAACAAGTACATCAGCGTGTGAAAGAGGATTTCCTATGTTGTCTAGACTTTGTTTGGATACATTAGACACATTAATGTTTTTATCTCTTTCTGATTGATATGTCTAGACTTTGCTTGGATACATTAGACACATTAATGTTTTTATCTCTTTCTGCACCTCAAAAGTTGGATATAATAGATTGGAATGAGGTATATGAGGAATAAAAAAGAATGAAATCTCATAGACCTCTTCCTTTGAGTGATGCAAGTTGAACATGTAATTACTTTTTGAATCTTGATTATTTAATTTAACTACCTTTCAAGATTTTTAGTTGATTTTTCAATATTTAATAATTTTGACTTTTTTCATATTTATTTTATATAAAATAATCAAATATATATATTGAAAGGTAATTAAGATTTTCTTTTCAATGAAGGGCAATGTATTGTTTAATCTGTCACTTACGAAGGGTCAAGCTTAACCTAGCCCTTCAAATTAAAATATAGGGAGCCTTTCAAATTTGATCACTGCCACTGATGCATATAATAAACCCTATATTAAATTTTCACTCGGCTATATACTCGCAACAATTAAAAATATATTTATTGGATTAGGGTTTCCATAATACATTAACATGTTCGATATTTACTCTTAATTGTGCAAAATCCATGAAGATGACCAAAAATGTGTTTTAGTTGACACGATCAATAAAGCAAGTTGAATTATGTGCCAATCTTAGACTCCAAGCCCCATAAAAATGAATGCATGCAAAGAAATAAGAAAATTCTTAATAAAGTGTGACGCTATGTAAGAACTTTATTCATGTGCCTCAAGATTTTGTGTTTTATTTAATTTGGTTTGAAATGAATTAAACCCAAAACCTTAAACATTTTCAAATCTAATGCCTTTAAGTCCTCCCTAATCAACCAATAAAACCCAAAAAAATGGGAGATGAGAAGGCACCCAAACCTATATCACATTAAATTTCTATTCAACTATGTTCTCGTTGGGGTTTTAGTAATACATCAACATGTTCCACTATTTATTCTAAGTAATCGTGTAAAATCTAATGAAGATGATCAAAAATACATTGTAATAGGCACAATTAATATAGCAAGACAAATCGTGTGTTATTATATAACTCTAACACCAAGCCCCATAAAAGATGCACAAATGCCAAGAAACAGAATATACTTATGGAGTTCGAAGCTAAAGCCAAATGCCTAAGCTTAGAGTGTAAAAACTTTTTGTTGTCCTTGAAATTTAGTGTTTGAAATGAAATGAACAATGGTGTAGACAACACGGGAACCGAGATGAGCCAAAAAAAAAAAAAGTTTGTTCAATAGGGTGGTGATTACACCCAAATTAAAGGTTGTTTACTCTAATTAGGATTGAAATGAGAAACTAATGTGCAATCAAATTAACAGAAAAATACTCCAAAATTCAGATCTAACAACATATGTAAAATATTATTAAAAAGTTATGTTCAATTAGGGCACATGCTTTAGATATAGTAAAACATTAGAAGATGAGTGCACTTAGCTTTTTGTTGCTTTGCAAATTGATCTCGAATCTAAAATGGGTCAAATGGGTTGTGATTATTAGGAAATTGATCATAAACCATGCAACCAACTAGAAACTTAAATAGATCTCGAACAAAAGATATGAATGACAAGCATGAATCTTAAACGAGCAAAAAAAGTACTAAAGCACAAGATAATAAACACATGTTTATCATCGGAAAAATGTTTTGAGTAAAAATCAAGCAACAAAGATATTTCTTATTACACTTAATTTAACCAAGTAGTACAACAAGATTTATACAATACTATGTTCATAGTATTCCTGTATTCCATGCAAAGTCTTTACACAATTACAATACTTACTTACAACACCTTACAGTGTTTAGCACTTAGTTTGATCAGTACATAACATACTGAAATGCACTATTTGCATACTCGGCATAAACATCCTAGACCTGGCAGTTACTATTTATAACAAAATAATAGCTATGAAATAGTTGTCACAATCGCTTTCTATAATTAGCGCCTGGGAATAAACATGTTCTAAAATAAAATCATGATTTAGAGCAATCACATGATTATACTGTCATAGAATCTCAACACTCCCTCTGACAGATGCTTAGTCATCCCAAGTACATCCCTCTACACCTCCAATATTTTGAAAAGTGCTTGACAACACACAACTATCACTTTCAATATCCATCATTATCAATATTGCACAACTCCTCTACACACCATAAAACAACTCCCTTTGTGTGCTAATCCCACACACAGTCTTGTATAATTATCATAGTGCACCCGTACCTCCAAAGAATATTACAAATTCCCAAGTACCCACATTTTTTGCACACATGCTTATAAAAATATCATGCATTTCTTCTGATCTTGCATTGTGCATCGAGTGTTGTGCACTTTTGCATAATCCAACCATTGAGTAATAATCACTACACAATCGAACCATTTTGTAATATACCTTGTATAATTCCATGAAAAATTTAAACATTTTGAGAATTCTACAACATGTTAAGAAATTTTCATCACGGGAGCACGAACTTGTTCCTCATCGGACTTGGGCTAGTATGCCCATATTTTCCCTACACCAAATAAACCTCTTAATAGTCATCATTGCCTTGGTCAATGAATTTGTAACATTTATATTAGTCTCCACCTTCTTTAGTCACACCTTATTTTCGCCCACCATTTCCCTTACAAAATTATATTGCACATCAATGTACTTTATGTGTGTGATATTCATGGTTCTTTTCAAGGCATATCACACTCTACGAGTCAAAATATACCCTTACCATTCCTTGAATAAACCCAATTGTGGAACTCGATCTCTACGAAGTCATGTTATTTCCTTTCTCATGTGAGTATTGTCATATACTTCACTTATGTGGTCGATATCACAACACTTGTTTGGCGTTTACTCATCCAACTTATCACTCCATCGAACAAGTTAAAAACATGCCCATTTTGGATATGCACAAGTATAGTTCACCTCCTCAATTAGAGTCCACAAAACCATGTAAACTTAATACATTGTCTTTGTCGAAATTTCCCTAATAACAAATCACATGATTGAATGTTCCATGTATATATCTAAAAATTCTCTTTGTCGTAGTCCAATGTTCTTTCCGAGTTTTTCCATGTATTTCTAGCAACTCCCATTTCATGTGCAATGTTAGGTCTTGTGCAAATCATTACATAATTCAAGCTTCCCACCACACTTTCATATAGTACTTGAATCATGTCCTTTAACTTCTCTTGAATTTTTTGGCATTGCATAGCTAAGATTTTCTAACCAATTTAGAGAAAGGTTTGTTAACATTTGTATTGTCTTGCATTATAAGCCTTTCTAATATTGTCTCAATATACTTCCTCTAACTCAACCAAAGAGTCCATGTCACATGATCTCTCACAATTTCCATGCCCAAAATAAATTTTCAAAACCGAGCTCTTTTATGTTGAACTATGCAAACCACTTTGAGACTTCACTTGTTTGATCATTGCCTTGAAATTTCTAATCAAGCAACATGTCACCAATATAGAGCACTATGATGACAAAGTTATTTCCTTCTTTTTTGAAGTATGTGATCCATAGGGATCCAAAATGACTCTACTTCATCAAATCAGTCAGCACAAAGAAGGAAAAATAACACACGGAGGTTCTGTCTTTTTAGTAACATGATCGTCGCTCTGTACGCAAGGTGGCGGTTCTGAGACCGCCGCCCAACCAGGTGGCGGTCCTAGGATTGTTGGTTTGCTTTGGGCGGTGGTCCTAGCTCTTTCGAGAAAACAAAAATATGAAAATGAACAACCCAGAATTTGAAAGGTTGTCCATGTCTCTTCTCCTCCATGACCTTTCCCATCCTCCAGTGCACGAGAGGACATGAGAAAGGCTATAAATACATGTTTGTAGAAGAGAATAAGATCATTGAAGCATGAAAGCAAGTGAGCAAGAAGTTATTAGTGTTGGAATTGTGTTTTGTAGAAGAAAGGAGTGTTGAGACAAAGCAAGCAAGTAATTGGGAGGAAGTGTGAGATATTATCTACTTCTCTTTCATACTTATTGTAAATTTTGTACTTGTTATTTTGAATTGGCCAATAAAAGTGGGAAGAAAGAGCAATTGCCCTTCCCGATTGGTTTTTCCTCCTTTGGAGGTTTCCAGGATAAAACTTGTTGGTGTTTATGAGCTTAAATTCTTTCCTTTCCTACAATTGTGGATTCTAAGCATAAGCATAATTCATTCACTAGTTATCTCTGTCATTTTCTAATAGAAAGTAGAACAACAACATTTATTTTGTGATTTTGTGGATAATTCCAAAGTTGAAGAGTTTACTGGATCAAGTATGCCAAAGGATCTGTCTCCTCGCGCATGACACTAAGTTTGCACACATGGTGACAAAATTTGATTCCACATCCTTGGTAATTGTTTCAAGCCATATAAGTATTTGTGCATGTAGTAGACCAAACCCTATTTTCATTTAACCTTGAAACTTTTAGGTTGTACTATGTATATTTCTTCCTTAAGCTCTCCATACAAAATGTTGTCTTAACATCCATTGATTTATCTCCAAGTCATATACAATTGTAATAACCAAAAGAAATCTTATGGAAGTTAATTTCACAATAGGAGAGAACACCTCATGAAGTCAATAACTTCAACGTATAAGAACACTTCCATAACCAAGTGGAATTTATATTTCTCCAATTTTCCTTGTGCATTGCACTTCCTCTTGCATGCCCATTTACAACCTATAAGATTTCTTCCACGAGGTAACTTAACCAAATCCTAAGTCTCATTTTTCTTTATAGACTTCATCACCTCCTTTGCGGTGTTTTTCCAAAACATGTTTTCCTTGGATCCAAGGGCTTCACACACTATTTTTAAATAATCACCATTTATTACTAATAGTAATAAATCATTACCAAAATCAATGGGACTATACCGCTTCAGTATCTTGTGCACTAAATATGACCTTATACTTACAAGTGTCTAAGTTTATTCTCATTCTTTTGGTGTTACTTCTTCATTAACAAGATCATACTTAGATACAATATCTTCAAAATTTGCATCAACACACACTTTGTTTGATTATTCTTTTGGCTACTACTTCATATGTTCCAACTCATCTTCATCGTTACACACATCCTTCTACACAAGCATCATCTTCAACTCTTTGAAGACAACTTTAAATATTAGAACACCTTCTCTATTATTAGATTCCACAACTTGTACCCTTTTACACCATTTCTATATCCAATGAATACACACTTCTCATACTTATAATCAAGTTTTTTCATCTTCTCCTTAGGAATATGCACATATACATCATAACCAAAACCCCTTAGGTGATTAAGGGATGCTTGCTTACAAACCCAAGTTTCCTATGAAGTTATATTTTCTAATGTTGGTGATGGCAAGTGATTCACTAAATATCAAGCAAAACATGTTGCTTCAACCAGATATTTTTCTCTAACTTTGCATCGTTGAGCATACTCAATGCTTTTTTATTAATGTCATATTCATTTACTCTACAAATTTATTCTATTGTGGTGTATATGGATTCATCTTTTATCTTTCAATTTCACACTTCTTGCAAAATTCATCAAAAAAATTTAAACTAAATTCATCCCCATTATCAATGTGCGACACTTTGACCTTTGTCTCCTTTTAGTGTAGTGTAAGAGCTTTAAATTCCTTGAATTTCTTGAAAAACTTTAGATTTCTTCGGAGAAAATATATCCATGTTTTTATTGAAAAATGTCTAAGAAATACACGAATTATATGGTTGTCCCGTGATGCAACATTTACTAGTCCAAACACATCACTATGTATTTCCTATAATATCCCTTTTGCATGCGCAACACTCGTAAGAAGCTTCACTCTGCTCTACTTGTCATAAATGTAATGATCACATAATTCACTCTCGTAGGATCGACCTAGCTTGTTTGTGGTTTTGGGGCGTCCTCTCATACCGCCCACTTTTTTGTTGAAAGCTATCTTGTATCTTATTGAATCAATATAATATAAGATATCTTTTCATCAAAAAAACCTAGCAGAGCCCTCATCAATAAATTTCACCATTCTTTTATATTGCAATGTGTTTAATCCCTTCTTAACATTATGACCTAGCATATCATGTCATAACATTGTCTTCTCTACCATAAATATGTTGTTTTCATGTGTTCGTCATTGGCCTTGGGAATAATGATGTTATTAGGAGCCCAAGTAACAAAGACTCACATCCATCTTGAACATAGTTCAGAGTGCACACTCATCTATAAAGTACCATTTCACTATGTAACATTTTATAGTCATCCTCTATGAACGACACCTACACTCTATCATCACACATCTTGTTAATTAAAACTTGATTCCTCTTAAGACCTAGAATGTGTAGAACTCTAGGGAGAATCTTGATCCTACCATATTTGAACCTTAGTTTGACCTTATCTAGACCCACAATTTAGTGAGTAGAGTCATCTCCCATAAAAACATACCACCATCATACTTCTCATTTTGCGGGACCATTCTCTATGAGAATTCATGTAGTAGGATTAATCGAGTCGACCAACCATGTTTCACTACATTATTGCACTCTCAAAGATGTCAAGTACCATCACCACCTTCATCAATGGATTTTCCACTAGAGGATGTAACATCAAGTGGCTTGTGTTTATCCATATTTAATTTACAATCCTTCTCAAATTGTCCGACTTATCACAATTTCAGAACTTATTCAAAGAGGGCTTATCGGAGTCTTAAATTTACCCCTGGACTTCACACATTTCTCCCCTACCTTTCGCTTGCCTTTTTCTTTCTATCTCCCGTGCACCAAAAATGTATCATCTTGGTGATCTTTAGTGGATTTATGCCTTACTTATTTAAGCAATAAGGTCGAGACAAGATCATCCATCTTGAGCTTGGTTGAATCACTAGTGATTACCATCACTAAATTATCCCAAGATTTTCGCAAGTAACATAGAAGTATAATACATATATCCTCATCGTCTATCTTGATATCAAAAGACAATAAATAACTCATCAAATTGTTGAAGGCATTCAAGTGTTGTATAGTCGATTCGCCATCTCTGTAATTCTCAAGGAATACATCTTCCTTTATAGAAATAGTTTGTTAACTAGAGATTTGGACGAGTATAACATTCCCAACTTATCCCACAAGTCTTCGTCATCTTTTCATCTAATACATTTAGTGGAGCTAAATGTGATATAACTTCTTACCTTCCCATCAAATTTTTCTCATTCCTCTTGCTTCAATCATGTAGGTCATGTTTGTGATATAGTTACCCACCGATCTCTATCGATAAGCATATCTTCCATCTTGAGCTTCCATAGATCAATACTTTTCCCATTGAATTTTTCAAATTTTTATTCTTATGATTTCAACCATATATCCTTATTTGTGCAATATCCACATACCACATCCTAAATAACTCTTCAGATCTACCTTCAAAGTTCCTACAAACCCCCAACTCAAGTATCTCTTATATTATATGTTGGGAAATTGATCATGAACCATACAAACCTAACTAGAAACTTAAATAGACATCTAACAAAAAGATGGTGACAAGCATGAATATTAAATAAGAAGAAAGAAGAGAATTTTAGCATAATAAAATGGACACAAGTTTATCTGGGAAAACCATTTCAAAGAAAAAACCCGACAACAATAATCTTTCTTATTGCACTTAATCTAACCCAACAATACAACAATATCTATAAAAGAATCTATTCAAATTATTCTAGTAGTCCATGCACAACATATGTGTATAATACTTTCTTAAAATACCTTATATTATTCAACAATTAGTGTGTTCAATGCATACATGTAAGGATGTGGGCCAAGATCGAGCACTAATAAAATATGAACGCATTTTAATTTGTAATGTTGCAAGAGAGAGGAACCAAACATGAGCCAAAAGATAGCTTGTATTTAAAAATGTATTAGAAATAGCTTTATAAGAGGTACAAAAATAGGAGTGGACATGTGTAAGCTGTCACCTAAAAAGGTGGAGAAGTATAACTCCCATCTATCTCGATAACACCTAATCAAACTAAATACATGTGTAGGAGGAATCATATAGTGGAATAAAAATCCTACACCGATGATAACATATTCATATGCATACTCGCATAAACATCCTAGACCCAATTTTTATTTATAACAAAATAATGAGACCCAAGATATATGTCACAACTACTTTTTATAATTAGCACCTAGGAATCAACATGCTCTAAAAAAACTTGTTTTAAATAAATCCCATGATTAGGACTGTCAAATAATCATAATATTCCCTCTAATTAATGACTAGTCATCCTTAACATGTTGATTTTCACCTCTAGTCATCTGAAAACTATTTGACAATGAATAATTGTTGCTTTCCATAGTCATTGTTATTTAATATTGTGTAACTCCTCTGCACACCATAAAGTAACTCCCACTACACATTGGTCATGCATGGTCTCGCACAATTATCATTGTGCACCCACACCTCCAAATAAGATTGCAAATGCCCAAGTACCCACATGTTTGTGCACGTTCTTATTATAATATTATGTATTTTTCATAACTCTCTGGATTGTGCACCAAATCTTCAAAGTTGTGAAATCCAACCATTATGCAATAATCATTACATAATATATGTTGCACAATGCCATGCAAATTTGAATCATTCCAAATAATGACAGGAATGAGGTGCTTTGTAATTAAAATGAAGTGATGAAAGCTTCTTGGTCACTAGTTCTAGATTCGACACTAAAGTAAAATGTTAGTGTCAAGTTGCACGATAATGTTTGACATTATTCTACACTTGTGTTTCAAGTTGTATTGTTTCATATTTATCTTTACTTACCTCGTATACCTTTTCATACTACAAAATATTTGTGCATGCTCATGTAATGATTAAAACCTAGTTTCCTATACTACCAATCAATTAGACATTATATAACAAAAATTGGTATATGGTAGAGTTGGACTACCCTTGGTGGTCAACCCCTTTGTTTATTCGACCAAATGTTGTACTACATATCTCAAATGAGGGGCTCAAAATCCATGTAGTTCTTGTTAACACGCAAAAGTAGCCCCCTAGGATTTGATCATGAAAGATCAATACTTTTGGCTAACATGGGAATGTCTCCAAGGTGTGGAACCTTTCTCCTTGAGACAAACCTCTAGAGAAGGATGGTTCCTTCTATTCTAGCTCACTACATACTAACCTAAATAGCTTCACAATGTAACTACCTAAATCTAATAAAACATTACAAGGATCCAGTGGTTGAGAGACAAAATGCTACAAAATGGAGGTGATGCAACAAAACCGGAACATGGATCCATTTTGATCTTAAGAGACACACATATATATATAGACACATGTAGAATATAATGAAAAACACATATCTTTGTAGGAGATAAGTTAATAAAATCAAGGAGAACAAGAGTTCAAATCATCCACATAAAATACGAGAGGCATTCAAAGGGATAAACCACGATTCTGTGGCACTTCGAAAATATTGATATACATTTATAAAGTAGAGTATGTAATTAGGCAAAAATGTGAGTTACAAAGGTATAAAGATAAGAAATGCAAAACTGCAAAAATGTGAGTTACAGAGGTATAAAGATAAGAAATGCAAAACTCTAAAAGTAGAGCTTCCAAATCAACATAAAATAACCCTTTTTGCATGTATAAGAACTTACATTTATAGAGAATGAGAGAGAAAGAGAAGGGGAAGCGACCAAATAGTCATAAATGGTTCATTCCCACATACCAAGGATGAAATTCCATAATTTTTGTAGAACAAATCATAGGCACTCTTTCTTTCTTCAACTTGTGTGCCATTTGGGGCTACAGGACAAGGCACGAGCACTATTAAGCAATAAATTTAGGTAGGTGAAGTTATTAAACATTTGAAACTAGGTAAACTACATTATTTCCTGTAATCTAGTGCTTTCATGGTTCTCCCTTGAAACAACATCATTTTCTACATTCCTTTAGTGCAAAATGTAGCCCTTAGAGAGAAGAAACAAATGCAAAAATTCTCATGCAATTTAAAGCTCCTACCAAAAGTTATGGCCAAGAATACAACACATTGTGGGGCAGAGATACTTTCGTAGTTTATAATTTGTAAAACTACAAATGCAAGGATGCATTTTCCTAGGTGAGATTCGGGAATGCCATGGGGAAGCTTTTGATTATCCGCGAGGATGGAAATGAAGTTTCGCAACTCATGAGTCACAAAACTATGAGGTTGCTTAACAATTCACCTCATTCTGCGACTTCCAAACCTCTATGGGTTCTTTGTTGCATGGATTTTGAATGTTCCGCGGCATACTAACTTTTTCCAACCCATATATTACTATAAATAACCTCTACAACCATTTTAAGTTTCTATGCTTGGTCATTTGAGGGTCCTGCACTCAGCCACCTTCAATTCCAAAGTCGTAAAGGTCAACCTCTTTGAATTACGGAAAACCCTCGTAGACTCCGCAAATGTCTAATTCTTCTTCTACCATGAAAACTTGTCCGCGACATTGTTCCTTTACTTCACATTATTTTTAATCCGTGGAATGATTCACTTTGGGAAATCTATGGGGCATTGATTTAGTGTTTCCCAATTTCCAACCTTAGTCGCTTCATAACATACTTACCTTTCTCTATGGCCCTGTATAACACGTTCTTTTTGCATTGTGGCTTATCCTAAGTAGAAACCAGATTTGTTTCCCGCTGTGAAGCACTAACTATTTTCACCATCGTTGCAAAAGACTAAAACTTAACTTCTTTGTTTTGCGGATCTTACATGTAAAATATGCGGAACACTAACTTTTTTGCAACCAATCTTCCGTAGCTTTTCCTCCTTAGCCAATGTTGAATTTGTAAATGCAAAGCTCCAATTTAAATGTTTAAAAACGTTAAAGCTCTTGATACACACTTTCATATGTCACAAAACCTACAATATTACATTGAAATTCCTTGGGTCTTCAAGAATAGAACCGCCTAAGTCTGAAAAATTTGATGAGTTGTTTAAAATAAAATGGGGGCGCTATTTTGGACAATAGTTCTCCTAGTACTTTTACAAGGGTGAATGCAAGTTTAGAGTGCCCCTTCCATTATGTTTTCCTTGTGTTTCAACACCATTAATGGCTAACGAGGTATACTTTAGATTTACCCTTTGTGAGTGTTGAATATAATTCTAAAATAAAGTGCTTGTAGATCAATATTTGATAGAGTAAAACCCCCTAAATTGCCCTTTCGAGTGTAGATACTTAACAAAGTGCTTGATTTATCTTTGAGATGCTTTTGAATTGGCTCCTTTTTCTCTTAACTTGGTTTAGAGTGCTTCAAAATTATATAAATGTTGATAATATATTCTATTGATTGAGGGCGATTAGAGCATCTTTACTCAAGACTTGATAATTATTTGCTAAAGGAGCTCTTGAGAATTCTAGGCAAGTAAATGAATGTGTCTAACTTTATTTTATACCATTTATGGAATTTGATTTTGCACCAAGGTTTGACTATGAAGTGGAAATAAGATAAACATAAGAAAATGTTACCACTAGCCTACTGCATGAGATAGAATCATTGAATAAGACAACACCATATAACGGTTCTATCCAACCTAGATGATAGTTTTCATGAAAGTAGAGTATTGTAAGTATAAATATGAAGAAGTATGAAAATAAATATATGATGATTATGAGCAATGATTTTAGCCATATATGTGTCTAAACAAAATAGTAGGTGAATAGGTGGTTTACAAGCCTCGGAGAGAGTGGAAAATGTGTTTAAGATTTTTATGGGGCGCAAGTATTGAATAAGGTATATAAGCCATATCGATGTCGTCAAATACCTAATTACCAAATGTATGTGTCTACAGTAGAAGTGGAATATTATGTGTTTAATTTAATTTAATTTAAATTAAATAATTACCAAAACATTAAACATTGTCAAAGTCGAGGCATTTAAGTCATCTCCCGATCAACCTCTAATACCCAAACAATCGGGAGATGAGAAGGCACTCGCACTGCACCAACATGTATGATAAAAACTTGAAATGAAATTCCACTTAGTTATGTTCTCACAACAAATAAAAATACACTTATTGTATTAGGGTTTCAATAATACATCAACATGTTCCACTATTTATTTTAAGTAATCAGGTAAAATCCAATGAAGATGATTAAAAATACATCTCAATTGGCATGATTAATAATATAAGTTGAATCATGCATCAATTTGTAACTCAAACTTTAAGCCTCGTAAAATATGCATGCGAAGAAATAAGAAAATACTTGATGGATTTCATCGTTGAAGCTTGGACCCAGAGTGTAAAAACTTTAGTGTTGTGTTTGAAAATTTAGTGTTTAATTTAATATAATGTAATATAGTTTAATGCAATGTACATTAAATTAAATTAAATTAAGCTAATGTAAGAAACCATTACACCAAAACCTCAAGGTGTTAACACTAGGATAATTACATCCCACCACTCTTCAGAGAGCCGACCTCAGTGTGTTTCAGGCAACAATCCCATACATACGAGCCATACTTCACCAAAGTTTAGGCACCTCATGGGCCTCGGCTACACAGGCGTAACCAACTAAGTGGGATTTAAACATGGGTGGTCACTCTGATACCAAATGTAACAAACCGTTACACCAAAACCTCAAGGTGTTAGTGAATCTGTACACCATGATCATAACAACTAAAAACCTTAAATATTTTTATAGTTTAGGCCTTTAAGTCCTCTAATCAACCCCTCAAACCTAAACAATCAAGAGATGACAAGGAACCCATGCCAACACATATAATAAAAACCAAGTTAAATTTCCACTCATCTATGTTCTTGCAACAATTAAAAATGCACTCACTAGATTCGGGTTTTAATAATACATCAACATATTCCATTGTTTGTTCTAAGTAACCATACAAAATATAATAAAGGTGACCACAAATACATCATAATTGGCACGATTAACAAAACAAGTAAAATGGTGTATTATTATTCAATTCTAACTCCAAGCCTTGTAAAATATATACACGTGCAAAGAAACAAGAAAATACTTAATGGAGTTGGAGTTAAAGCCTAATGTATGACCTCGAGTGAAAACAATTTATTGTTTCACTGAAATTTAGTGATTGAAATGAAATGTGTAATGTTGTAGGTAGTATGGAATCAAGAAGAACAAAACAAATTCGGTTTGTTGGGGTGGAAGTGGAATATTTTGTGTTTAATTTAAATTTATTTTATTAATTTAAACCTAATACCTTGAACACTTTTTGAGTCGTGGTTGTTAAGTCCTCCCCTAACAAACCTTTAAAACCCAAAACATCAAGATATGAGAAATCACTGCACTCCACACCGACACAAATAATAAAGACCCATATTAATTTTTGCCCAACTATGTTTTCAAACGATTAAAAATGATCTTATTAGATTGGGGTTTCAAAAATACATCAACTCGTTCCATTTTTTATTTTTGGTAACTATGCAAATATAGACACCAATTTTTGGTATCCCTTGTCCCTCATCCCACGTCCACTCCCCTTCGTCGTCATTTTCTACATACATACCTCTCTTCTCATTAAAATTCCCCTTTCCCTTCTAAATTCCATTTATCCCTTTAATTATTATTTTCTACCTTAATCCCATCCTAATCATATCATTTATTTGTCTTCCCTAAACATCCCTAATCATCATTAATTAGTCCTAAATCCTCATCTAATCCTTTTATCCTCCATAAACCTCATTTTTATCATCCCTATGTTCCCATCTACCCCCATTTAATACTTTCTTATCTCCCAACCACTTTTTATCTCCCCAGACAACCCTAACATGTATTTACCACCCAAAACCCTAATCTCACCTCACAAGGGCTCATTATCTCAAGCTGATCAATCCTCCACTTCCCAAATCAACGGACCACCACAATCGTCGGTGACCCATCTGAGTCACCGTCGACCCTATAAATGCACCCATACCCCTCCTCTCTTGAGGATGCAATTTTGAGACTTCGAGCTTTCTTGTGATCTTGACTTCGTTTCTTACTCTTGTTTGTAAAATGTACCACTATCTTGGAGCTACTTTGGAGATATTATGCCTTACCTTTGGAGATTTGAAGTTCTCTTTATCTTTTGCATGCTTGGATTCCTCATTGCCATCACAATCATCCTTCCCCATAAGTGTTTTAGTTCCATCAACCATCTCGTGAGTGTTGGTTACGCATCATTCGTCTCCATTTTCTTTTTGTAAATCGTCATTCCCATACCTCCTTATCTATCAAACCTTGGACCAACCCTAATCACTTGTCGACCTTACCCTAGTTGTCGTTGACCTTGTTCACATCGATTTGACTTTTTATCATCCATTCTTCCAGTTGTCTATTTTCTAATCCCACAATCCCTCACAACTCCCAATCTTTCTATTCCGCACACCTACAACTTTATATCTCATCTTCATTACATCCAATCACCGCCAATCGCGACTATCGTCATCGACCCCGCTGTCAGCTTCTCATTTTCTTTAATTTCCTTGCATCTTTTTCTCTGTTCTCATAAGATCTCATTTTCCTATCTCATCCTAGCATCATTTTTAGTTCCATATCGTTTTAGAATAGCCCCTTCATATATGTCTTTTCGCATATATTTTTGGCCTATTTTGTCCCAATCACCATCAATTGTTCTCTACAGTCTCGGATCACCGTCGACTTGATCGAGTTTGGATCATTTTTTATCATTTTCGATGTCATATACGCATCGTATCTTTTCTAGTACATCTCATATTTTTACTTGATTCAAGTTCTGTTATCACTTATCCGTCATTATTTTATCTGTCTTTTATCAAAAAGTGGGTTGACATCCGTCCTAGGAAGTTTTCACTTCTTAGGACCGGCATTGTCGGGCAACCCACCATCCATTCTACTAATCTTTTTTTGTGATGAGTTTCTCTTTGTTGTTGTAAGGAGGATCTTTTGTGCCCATATCTATCATCATCTCATCTAGAGGTAACTTTAAACCCTCTCATATTGAAGTTACTTGTTTTCTTTGTTACCATTTCACCAATCAAAGAGGAGCAAGAAAATTTGGTCAACCGTAGAATCCAATGAAGATGACCAAAAATACATTGCAATTGGCATGATTAATAAAGTAATTTAAATGATGCATTATTCTTCAACTCTAACTCCAAGCCCCATAAATTATGAACCCATGCAAAGAAACAAGAAAAACTTAATGGAGTCCAAAACATAAACATAACATCATAATTTTAAAAATTTATTGCTACTCCTAAAGACTTTGTGTTAAATTTAAATTGAATTAAACCTAAAACGTCAAACATTGTTAGAGTTAAGACCTTTAATCCCTCCCCTAATTAACAATTGAAACCTAAGTTATTTGGAGATAATAAGGCACCCTTACCAATGCATATATTAAAAACCCACATTAATTTTTTTCTCGGCTATGTTCTCACAAGAATTAAAAATTCACTTGCTAGATTGGGGTTTCGATAATAAATGAACATGTTCCAAAGTTTATTACGAGTGGTCATGTAAAATTCATTAAAGATGACCAAAAATAAATTGTAGTTCTAACGATTAATAAAACAAGTAGAATTGCACATTATTTTTCAACTCCAACTCAAGCCCTATAAAATATGCATGCATGCAGAGAAAAAGAAAATACTTAATGGCATTGGGATCTTAAACTTGAAGCTTAAGCTTAGAGTGTACAAAAATTAGTACTGCACCTAAAATTCAGGGTTTGAAATGAAATGAAATGAGCAATGTTGTAGGTAGTAGGGAATCAAGATGATCCATAAAAAGCCGATTTTTGGGGTGAAAGTAAAAGATTATATGTTTAATTTAATTTAAATTAAACATTGTTGGAGTAGAGACTTTGAATCCTCCCCTAATCAACCTTTGAACCCAAACGATTAAAAAGCAAGAAGGCACTTGCACTTACACTAACATGTACATAATAAAAATGTGAATTAAATTTTTGCTTAAATTTGTTCTCACAAAAATAAAAATGCACTTTTGGATTGGGGTTACAACAAATGTATTCCATTGTTTATTCTAAATAATCGTATAGAATCCAATGCAGATGACCAAAAATACATCATAGTTGGCATAATTAATAAATCAAGTTGAATCATGCATTATTTTGTAACTCCAACTCCAAGCGCTATAAAAGATGCACACATGCGGTGAAACAAGAAAATGCTTAATGAAGTCCATAGTTAAAGCCTAGAGCCTAACCTCATAGTGTAAATATTTTATTATTGCACCTAAATATTTTGTGTTTAATTTAATTTAATTTAAATTAAATTTTATTAAACCCAAAACCTCAAATATTTCCAAATTCAAGGCCTTTGAGTCCTCCCCCAATCAACCTTTAAATCCCAAATGATTGCGAGATGAGAAGGCGTTGACACCTACACCAATGTATATAATAAAAATGCACATTAATTTTCCACTCAAGTATGTTCTTGTGACAATTAAAAATGACATACTAGATTTTTATTCAATAATACATTAACATGTTCCACTTTATTATGAGCAACCATGCACAATCCAATGAAGATGACAAAAATACATTGCACTTGGCACGATTAATAAAGTGTTATTCTACAACTCCGTTTCTAAGCCTCATAAAAGATGGATGTATGCAAACAAACAAGAAAATACTTAACAGAGTCTAGAAATGAACCCTGAAGCTTAACCTCGTAGTGTAAACAATTATTATTATTGTCCCTAAAGATTTTGTATTTGATTTACTTTAAATTAAATTTAACCTAAAACCTTAAACTTTTTAGAGTCAAGGCCTTTAATATCTCCTCTAATAACATCTAAACCCGTGATGATAGCTGGGAGATAAGAAAACACCCACATCAATGTGTATAATAAAAACCCACATTAAATTTCTGCTCAATTATGTTCTCACACTAATTAAAAATGCGCTTACCGAGTTGGGATTTCAATAATGCATTAACACTTATTGGATGGGGATTTCAATAATACATCAACATGTTTTATTATTTATTCTAAGTAAATGTACATAATCAAATGAATATGACGAAGAATACATCACAATTGGCTCAATTAATAACAAGTTGAATTGTCAATTATTTTGTAACTCTAACTCCAAGCTTCAGTAAAATACGCACACATGCAAAAAAACAAGAAAATACATAATGGCATATGAAGTTGAATCTTAATGCCTAACCTCAAAGTGTAAAACTTTTATTGTTGCACCTAAATTTTAATGTTCGAAATAAAACAAAATGAGCAATGTTATAGGTATTAAAGAATTGGGATGAGCCACAAAAAGTCTCGCTTTCGGGGTATAAGTGGAGAGTTTGTGTTTGATTTAAATAAAATTAAGTTAAACGAAAGTTAATTCCTCCCTTAGTCAACCTCTAAAACCCAACTAATTGGAAAATGAGAAGGCACTTACACTGCACGACGCGTAAAAAAACCCACATTAAATTTCCACTCATCTATATTGTGGCAACAATTTAAAATGCATCGATTTAATAATACATCAACATACTCTATTTTCCTCGAAATAAGCATGCACAATCCAATGAAAATAACCAAAACTACATTGTAATTACTAATTACCATGATTAATAAAACAAAGCCAAAGCCAAATCATATGTTAATATGGAACTCAACTCCAAACCCCATAAAAGATGCATGCATAGATATAAGAAAAAACTAGTAGTGAGAAATGTTGTAGATAGAAGGGAATTGGGATGAAAGTGGAAGAATACTTAATTGCATTTAGTATTTAGCTTGTCCGAAAACAAATACGTAATCATAGGCATAAATTATTATTGTTTGAATTTTCTTTTCCTCCAACATTTCAAATACGAGTCAACGTAGAACTTTCTAATTTTAACCCCATGTAAACGGTAACATCGAATGGAAATCATTCATAATACTTTGTTTTCTTAAAATAATTATATGTGCGCTTAAATTTCTTTAAAACTGGTTTTTAACTTTATGTATAAATACCCCACAAAAAAGTTGTTGGTTCATAAAAGTTTCTTAGTGCGTACTCATGGCCGCTTTTGAATTGGTTTTAAACATGTAAGGGGGAAGGTGTTTCTTACATTTGGATATAAGTAGGCTTCTTGACACGTAAAATCTAAACATGCCTTGTATTAATTTCCAATACGAACTCTGTAATGATGGAAGTAATTTTTTTGAACTGCCTTTCTCAAGTACAAAACAATGTTTTTTATTGTATTTGTTATATATTTATTATATATTTATTTAATTATTTTAAAGACATATTTGTATATATTTTTATAATTTATGTATAAATATATATATACAAAGATGGTTAAAAATATAGGTTACATGTGAAGATTATTGCAAATATTTGCAAATATTTTATCCCAAAATCGTAAAAATGCATTGTGGAAGTATTATTTTTGCAGAGAGACATTTGCTTAATTTCTTCTGGATAAGCTTAGTTTTGGTTCGGTGAATGTCTATTATTCGCAGTTGGACTAAAGAAACTCACATTTTCGCCGCGTTCGCTAGGGATTACATCTGTGCAATCTGGTGATTTGTGAAGATCTTTGTGAAATTTTGTGAAGGGAGAAGGTTTATCGCAGTGAACTTTACGACGACATCCATATTGCTCAACCGCTCACTTTGTTGATATGTCGTAGGCCCTCCACCAATCCTGTTATGCCCTTCACATACGAAATGAGATTTGGATTCGCCTTGCATTCCCTGTAGACAACGACAAAATCCATGTTTTTCTTGTGTGTAAAAGGATACATTTTCTACAATTTTTATTCATATGGGTAGCATTTATGCTTTTGTTTTTTGTTTGGCGTGGAATTTATTTTAAAATTTTATTTGGTGCGTAGGGTGGCCAAAGCTTTGTGGGGCCATGTAGAAACTAACCGTATGAGTAGGGCATACCCTAAGAAAGTTGGGCATGATTTACATGTCACTTGTGTTGCTTGGCTCCATCATATGGGTCTGCAAGATTTATCAACGACAAGGCCAAGATCAAACTGCCATCCGATTTCAGATGAATTTAAGCTCCAGGTGCCCTTCATCCATTACAAGCACGAGTTAAATTTGAATGCCACGGATGCCTGTTAAACATGCTTTTGGCGATGTAATTTTTAAAACTACCTTACTCAAATACAAAACAATGTTATTTATTGTATTTATTATATATTTATTTAATTATTTTAAAGACATATTTGTATATATTTTATAATTTATGTATAAAGATATATAGAGAACAACAATCAAATTTTAAATATGCAGGTTACATGTCAAGGTTGTTGCAAATATTTGAAAGTAATTTACATCGAAACTCACCAAAAAAATGTATGTGTTTAAGTATTATTTTGCGGAGAGCCATTTCCGTAATTTCTTCTCGATAAGTTTAGTTTTTGGTTCGATAGTCTATTTCTTTGGTACAAACTAAAGAAATTCATATTTTTAATGTGTTTCTTGAACGATGCAGTAGACGAAACATACCTTCTTGAGAGTCTTTCGTCTACAAATGCATAGTGAAATTTCCAACTTTAAGGTGCATGTATATCTGCGGCCCACAATTTAAGGTTCTTTAACGTCCTCCTCAGCCCCACCTTCGACCCTCGATTTGCATACAATGTTGTGCGGCATGGATAACTCGTTTGGCGTGGAATTTATTTTAAAATTTATTTGGTGCACGATGGCCAAAGCTTTGTGGGGCCATGTAGAAACTAATCGTATGATTAGGGCAACCCTAAGAAAGATTAGGGCATACCCTAAGAAAGTTGGGCATGATTTACATGACGCTTGTGTTGTTTGGCTTCATCATATGGGTCCACAAGATTTATCAACGTACATGCAAGGCCAAGATCATCCGCCATCGATTTGCATAAATTTAAGCTCCAAGTGCCCTTCATTTCCATTTACAAAGCATGGGTTTAATTTGAATGTCGAGGATGCATGTCAAACATTATTTTGGCGTGATAATTTTTTAAACCGCCTTACTCAAATAAAAATAATGTTATTTATTTTCTTTATTATGTATTTATTTAATTATTTTAAAGACATATTTATATATATTTTTATAATTTATGTATAAATATATATAGAAAATGATGATCAAATTTTAAATATGCAGGTTACATGTCAAGGTTATTGCAAATATTTGAAATATTTGAAAGTAATTTACCCCGAAAATCGTAAAAAAGCATATTATGGAAGCATTATTTTTCAGAGAGCCATTTCGTAATTTCTTACGGATAAGTCTAGTTTTTGGTTTGGCGATAGTCTATTTCTTCGAGATAGACTAAAGAAATTCACATTTTCGGTGTGTGTCTTGAATGACTGAAGAGGTAGATGAAACATACAAGTCTTTCGCATGCATAGTGAACTTTCCAACTTTAAGGTGCATGTAGATCTGTGGCCACAATTTAAGGTTCTTCAATGTCCTCCTCGGCTCCACCTCCGACCCTTGATTTGCATACAATGTTGTGCATTGCGGATAATGTGGTGAAGCCCTCTATAAAATTATCATGCTTTTTTGGTTCGCAGCCTGTAGAGAAGTAGTATACCATACTCTAGACAATCGTTCGTTGAGTCCAAAAATGCATTTTCAATTCGTGATGTTCCCACAATCAGCTCTCTTTGCACATATGCACATATGAGGCATTGTTTAACAAGATTAGGTTGAGCTATTTGTTCCAAATGGTCCACTAGGCCAATTAGTCATTACTTTACTTTTATGGCCTTTTGTATATCATGGTAAAATGTTTATTTCAAATGTCCTACCAATACCATATTTTCATTAAGGTGGAGAACTCTTAACAACACAAACTATCTCGTTTGAGTTACTACATCAGTCTTAGCATATTTATGAAATTATTTACCCATTCTTTTCATTTTGCATTAAGAAAAATGTTTACCTTCCTTCTGCAACTTCTACCCACTTCATTAGCTAGGCAATATCCTAGCACGTGAGTTCATATTGAGGTAATTAAAATTAATAAAAGTAAAGTCAATATATCGGTAGACATGAGGGGCGAAAGGGTTTAATCTATCAATATTTTGAATTAGGTATTGGGGGTAGGCTATAGAGGTGAGCTAAAGGAAAGGGAGGTTTAATTTTAATATAAAACTAAAACATTTGAACCCTATTTTTAAAAACTAAATACCTTAAAATTGTAATTTAAGGAGTGTGGTCATAAAGTTAAATTATAATCTCTTTTGAATAAAGAAATCTCAATTAAGATATTCTTAACCAAGAAATAATAAGATGGTAGAAAACTAGGATTGAGTATGTTTTTCAACACAAGTGATATTATTTCACCATCTTAATTATTTGAAGAACTATTGATAAATGATTAAAGCTTAACATTTATAAGGTAATTGGTAATAGGTCTTGAATGGCTTCAAACTATCTTTCGAGATAAAATGCATATTAAAAAAATTGAGAGAGAAATATGATATATTTTTGTTTAATATATTAGGGTATAAATAAAAAGGGGTAAATAAAATTGTCATGGAAAAATGGGTAAGAAAGGTACATGGAAAAATTAGGGGTATTTTCATTCTAATAATATAACGGGAGGGGGTATTATCAATTGGATAGTTAGAGGTAAAAACTAGAATTAAGGGTATTCTTTAAACTCTTTGAACGAATGTGTTATACCATACTTTTACTAAGTGAACCCCCCATGCTTCTACCGACTGTCACATATCTTTGAGGGCTCACCCACACTATTTTGGATCCAACATGCATATTCAAATAGAATCAAACTCTGGTACACTGCTTTTATATCATTTTTTCTATTTGTTTGTATTTTGACATCAATCTTAGCAATGCAAATAACCTTGATAAATTTGTGAAGATTCAATTTTCTAGGTGCTTGTTTATGTTATTGATATTTTGGTTTTAATGTTAACCTACTACATTCTATGGAATTTATGTGTGTCTAGCTGGATTTTTTTATAAAATGGATTATGATTATTGTAATCCAATCATGCAAGATGAAATATGAAAGATATCATGTAAGATCAAATTGCATTGATGTGAATATTGCAAATGAGATCGGGGCAAAAAAATGGAACGCATAAAATATATTATTTAGGTGAAAAAACTAACTCAGGGAATAGGTGTGGGGCATGCAAGTATTTAATTCCCACGTTTCTACTAAGTCATGGAATATGGGTGGGACATGCAAGTATTTAATTCCCACATTTTTATTTAGAAATATCTCTTTCGAATGGTTGTTGAAACCCACCTTTCGCTCTTTTGGCCAACTGCTTGTGTGGCTCAGTTATCGATGTTTTTTTGTGCCTCACTTGTTCCCGTACAAGAACTAAACTTGAAACTAAAAACAAACATTTATTGGGTTTTTTATTTTTAATTTATGGTTCGTTCAAACATGACTTTTGATTGTGTGCATGTTGTAAGTGAGATCGAGACAAAAACTAGAGCGTGTAGCACATTTAATTTGGGTGGGAACAATCTACCTCCTTGAACAAGCATGGGCATGCATGTATTTATTTCTCACATTTTTATTCCTGACCTTACATTCATATCTTTGTCTTCCTTGAACATTCCTTTTATGCATACATTCCTTAAGCATACATTCTCACTTTTTTATTTCTGACCTTTGATTTGTGTCTTCATCTTGCTTGACCATTCCTTTTACGTGCATCCAACTACCTGATCCCTTTGGAGTAATTTCAGTTGTCGGGGACCTCCCAAACATCTTACTCACCTAAATCACATTACATCATCTTTCACACTTCCAAGGTTTCACCTACATTGTCTACACCTAGAAAAACTATGTGCCTCCTGACTAGAGACAATCCCTTTTCTTTTCCATGATAGCTACAAGAAAACCATATTCACAATTATGTATGAAACCCCCAATCTCATTTTTGTATAAAACTTTAATCACAATAGTGTATAAAGTGGAGCACATAGTAGATATTATTTGGGTATGAATAATCTAGGTTGGGAAATAGGTGTGGGACATGCAAGTGTTTATTTCCTTGTTTTTGTTGAGTCGTGGAGTAGGTGTGGGACATGCAGGTATTTAAATCCAAGGTGTACTTCTCCTACATTGTCCACACATGTAAAAACTATGTGCCTCATGGCTAGAGACAAACCTATTATTTTCCCTTATAGCTACATAGAAACCCTCATCCCAATTTCTTATGAAACCCCTAATCACAATTATGTATGGAACCCTTTTCGCATTTCTGTATAAGGTAGAACACATATCATATATTGTTTGGGTAGGAATAATCTAAACCAAGAAATTGTTGTGGGACATGAAATGATTTAATTCCCACTTTTTACTAAGTCATGGAATAGGTGTGGGACATACATGTATTTAATACATGAAATGTTTTAGTCAAACACGCATAGCAAATAATATTTGGTGTGGAACAATATGATCCATGAAAAATGTTTTTGAGGCATGCAATCAAAAGCCTTAATCTTCCTTAGACTCATATGACCAATTTTGGAAGGTGTCAATTTTCGGCACATGTTTGTGCTTCTACTTCCTATAATTAATTGACCTCACGACTGAAAATGGGTCTTACTAAGTTCTGCAACAATTGGTCATTGTGGTCGGCTTTATGACATATCTCCACCGACTATTTTGTCTACGTCTTCCAGAACATGAGCCTCCCCCTTATTACAAATGACAAGCATGTCTTGTACTTCTTAGAAAATATATTCTAGCGTTGCCTCCTTGAGTCCTCTTTCCTTTCCCATACACTTCTCCAGCCTCAAACACCTTTTCCTGCAACCCTCTTCCCCTCCCATTGTTTCTCTTCATCCAGTTTCACTTCTTCTCTAGATCCCTTTTGACGTTCACATCGTACATTCCATGCATCGACTATTTCTTGCAATCACCTCAAGTGGCACTGGAAGGTTTAGTTTCGCATTTCCGCCTCACTCTACTTTCCCTCCCTTACAATTCTCCACCCTCAGAGGCCATACTCTACGCCCCTCTTCCTCTCCCATTATTTCTCTCGCTACAATTTTCTTTCGTCTAAAGATCCTTGCCTAGAGATGTCAATTGTATTCTCCATTGCTTGTACATGTCTTACTTAATATTTAACTAAAAATATCATTTCTTTTTGTTTTTCTTATTTTTGCACCATATGTTGTTCTCACTTCCGGATCATTCACATGTCGCATCCCCTTCGACGTTCACATCACTGCTTCGCTCGGTGTGATTGCTAGATTTGGTACGCCACTTTTAATTGTTATTTGTGAGTTTATTTACGTGTATTTTCATTATTGGTTTAAGTTAGATTCTTGTTGTCACCTTAATGTTTAAGTGATATCAAAAATTTAATTAAATATATTATTTAAAATATTATCTCAAATTATTAAGTACAATCTTAATATAATTTGAGTTAAGTAAAATTTGAAAGTTAGAAGTTATCGATCACTCAAAGAATAGTAAAACATTAATTAGGGCATGAAAATGGAACAAACTGATTGAGACATGAATGTTGATGAAACATGATGTGTAGATGATGAAAAATATGTACAAATCTTGAATAAAGGTAGGGAATACAATCGTAAAGGTGTTAAAAATAATTAAATTGAAAAGGTTTGAAAAGTGCGAGACAAGTTCAAGAATGAACATGTCTAAGTATATTGTATTATGTTGGAACCCATTTGAGAGCCATGAATTCATCTAATGTTAATTGTGTAAAGTCCAATTTTTTAGTACAGTTCACCACGATGTATTATTTTATTTTCTAACACTAAAAATGTTATGATAAATCTACAACTTAGCTTAACTCTCTTTTCCTTTATAAGACCCTAACTTGGATAACCTTGAAGATGATAAAATTTAAAAGAGGTTAGTGCTTTGAGTTGTATTTCCCAACCACAATAATGGTTGAGAATTGCTTATGTAACATCACTCTAAAGAGGTGTGAACCTCATGTGGTTCCCCCACGAGCCTATGTAGAGATGCACCTAGAAATATAGAAATGAATTCATTTATAATAACACCCTTGATTTAACTTCCGACACTTGATAACATGACATTTGACCTTGGTATGCTTCATATTTATCCTTTTGGTTTCTCTAGGACTACTATTGGAGGATTTAGTTTTTGTGTGTAGTGTCTCTAAGTGACGAGGCCATGTCTAGATGATTCCTAGATGATTGTAATGTCCCTTTTGGGACTGAAAATGGAGACAAAGGTTAATAAGTTGTCCCTGAACATATCGATCTAAAAACACCTTTAATTATACACACAACAAACTGATAATAATTGAAAACCAATCTAAAATCAGCAATCCCCTAGGGCAACGAACTATCTATGGGATTCGAGTCCACTTTTCACTATGCAAATCAATGAAGAATGCCACAAAACAATTAATCTAACCATGACAATATTTAGAAATCACAAATACATCAAAATATTGAAGGAATATTTGATTACACAACTGGAATTAATTATTTATAACAACAGCAACCTAGCCAAAATCGAGGGCTAGGAAAAATAGTAAATATTTACCAAAATTCACCAAAATGAAGATTTTGGCCTTATAAAGTATGCCAAATTAGAATATAAAATCAAATTTACAACTTATGCCCTAGAAGGCACCCAAATACCCTCAAACCTTGGTCACTCCAACTAGGAAGGGTTCTAAAATTCATGCAAACCCTTGTAGATGTCTTCCTTGATCTTCTAGAGTCCAATTCTACACGAGGTCATCAAGATATCTTCACTTCAAGCAAGGATGGAGGTTTCCATCCCCCAACCAGCCACAAGAAGGGATTTCATCCCTTAGAAAGAACCACTCAATTGGATTTTTATCTAAAAGTGGAATGAACTAAGAGCAATCATCCCAAATAACAAGTGTAGATAAAATTTTCCAAAGAAGATGTGTGCAAATGAAGTCATTAATCTCCGTATATATCTCATGCTTGGCTCCAAAGGCCAAAAAGACAAGACTGACCACATAAAACATCACTTATATTCTAATTTTCCTTTAGGAATTCTCCAAGCCAGACAACCTTCTTAATAGCTTATTTCTTCATTTTGACCTCATTAAAAGCTCTCCAACCCAATCGATCCACTTAGGAAGGGAAATGCATAAATAAAAATCATAAATCTAAAAGAAGAAAACCCAAGTTATTCCCTTGTTCATCATTTTCTTACCTCCAAAAAGAATAAAGGCAAGAAGTCTTCTAATTTAGATTAATTTGAAAAAGTGGACATTACATATTGGAGGATTTAGTTGTTTGTGTGTAGTGTCTCTAAGTGATGAGGCCATGTCTAGATGATTCCTAGATTATTTCAAATGGCTTATGTGTGTTTTCTTGTATAATTTATCTTTCATTAGTTTCCCACTCAATCGACCCTAAAATCATGTTAAGGCTGATCTAAACAAATTACCCATTTAAAATTATGATTGTTAAGTAGGCAAAGGACATGTTTATGATATGTGGAAAATTCTAGGACCAAACCTATCTACAACCCATGAACCTTTCCAACAATCATAGAAAGCAAAATTGAAAGGTATGTGGTGTTTTTCTAGGATGTAAGTTGGCTTGAAATTATTTAGGTGATGTAAAATGAATGATCTAGTCAACCTAGTAGATAGAGGGTTATTAGAAGAGGGGAATATGCATGAATAATGCCCACTATTTATTTATGGAACAAATGTCGATAAAAGTGCAAAATGTGTAATTGTCAAGTGTCTCAAACCACATCTAGCGTAGTACATATTGTCCCCTTTAATATAGTTTAAAAAATGTTAGATTAAGATTTAGTTATTTTTGTGTATTGTATCTTTAAGGGATGAGGTCATGTCTAGATGATTCCTAGATGATTTCAAATGGCCTATGTGTGTTTGCTTGTATAATTGATTTTGTTAGTTTCCCGCTCAATCGAACCTAAAATCATGTTAAGGTTGATATGCAAAAATTACCCATTTGAAATTATGATTTTTAAACAAGAAAAGGATATGTTTATGATACATGGATAAGTTTGGGACCAAATCTATCTAGAGCCCACAAACATGTCCAACGATCATAAAACTCAAAACCGAAAGGTATGTGGTATTTTTCTAGGATGTAAGTTAGCTTGAAGTTATTTCGGTGATGTGAAATTGAATGATCTAGTCAATCTAGTAGATAGAGGGTGCTTAGAAGAGACAAAGTTGTGTGAATAATGCTAACTATCTATTTATGGACCAAATTCAATCAAGTGCAAAATGTGTAATTATCAAGTGTCTCAAATCAAATTTAGGGTAGTACATATTGTCCCCTTTAATATAGTATTGTAAAATGTTAGATTCAAAAACAAAAATGCAAACTATGACGATCTCAATTGTAAGTTGATTTTATTGAGCAATCATGTTTTTGTTTCATGCCCGAATGTTTGCAACATAAAGAGGAAGTGCATTAAATCTTGATAAAGATACATATAAATCTTGAAATTGAAATTATGCTATATTGAATGCTTGAAAATTTGAATTTTGAATTTTCCATAATGAATATCTATAAAAACATGAAATTTTAATGAACACGAGAATATCTAAACCTATTTGGTAAATCGACCCAAGTTGTAACAACTTGAAAATCATTTTGAGAGTGTCACATATCCCGATTGGAATAATCACTAAAACTTCTTAGAGAGGTGCTCCTTGTTGGGTAATGTTAGAATCATATATTTATCACAAAGAGGTGATCTTTATCAAGGACAATGTCATGAAAACTTCAAATTTTATCTAGATAGGTGACCTTTATCAAGGAGAGGTTACACAAACACTCATAGTGAAGGGTTACATAGTCAAATATGAGGTTACACTAAGTGTCACGCCCCATTTTTACTTGATAAACTAACTATAAGTTTTTCTTAATTAGTGGCGTTATGGGCCACATGGACTTATATAGTCGGGACACTAATACGTTAGAAATTTCTCTTGTAACTATTACCTCGTGTTTTTGGATGAATGAAATGTTTAGTTAAATATTTTGTACTATAATGATACATTAGAATATCAAGTGAAATCAACGTCTTTATCTAATTTAATATCAAATATCTCATTGATGTAGTGTTGAATATGAGTTAACATGGTTTTTGAACATAAATTAATTACATGGTTATAATGATCCAACACCAAATTAGAATTGATGTATTTCATTAGATGAATATCAAGCCAATGTGAATTGCTTAGGAACAATGATGCCGAGTGGGTTGAAATTATTTAATTACTTACATTACGTATTGTTAAATGGAATTTTACCTAACTAATTTTAATAACATTGAATGTGTGTTGGAAAATGGTGTTGTCATTGATGTCAATAGGTGTCATTGATGCCAAAAGGAATATGATGTCACGTGAAGGTTGATTGGTAGTATCACCGATGTCATGTGTTGCATTACTTGGTCGTCAAGAGAGTTGTTTGGTCTTATTGATGATTTAACATGGTGTCTTGAGTTCGTGTGATGGCCTATAAGAATTTTACAGTGATATGAGGATGTGTGAGTGGTGTCATGAAGTTTTTAAAGGATATGTAAGTGGGCAAGAGTGGCAAAGTCATGAGGTGGTCAACAATTATGGTGTAAACTCCTGTTCAATATGCCTAGTTGGTGAGGCCTAGTCAACATGAGGAGGTATGTCATGGCATTTATTAGGTATGTAGTAACTAGTTATGTATCTTTGAGAAATGGAGAGCATGAGGATGAGGTGTTAAGACACTCAAAATTTTCTCAAAGTGAATGCATAGGGTTTGGACATGTTTTATAGGTCTACACTAGACCTTGTCTTAAGCCCTAGGTGGTCTAATGAGAAAGGTTGGAAAAATTTCAGCATGGATATGGAAATATGAGCATGGGAAAAGGTGTATCAGGTTGTCTTAGATGTGTGAGTGAAGTTTCAGGTGTTGGTTTATAGGACAAAGCAAGATATGTGGTTTTTACCTCTACTAAGTTATTAGAAATTTCTTGTGCTTATCAAAGCACGTGTGAACTCGAATGGTAGTCCAATATCATCATGGTAGTTGGGGAATGGACCTAAGATGAAATTCCGGTGCATTAGTTCGAGAGATTAAAGGGCAAAGTTTTATGAACAATCATTAAGAAGCTAAGGTGGTCTAAAACCCTCCTTAAACCCTTGCTAAACAACGATGGAGAAGATATTGTTCTAAGTGGCCCAAAATAGATTGGTTTACTAAGTATGATAATTTTTGTTGTAGAGGACTCCTCCAGCTTTCTCCAGGTGGCATTTAAGTGTCTTAATAGTGTGTGGATCCCACAAGTAAATTGTAAGTTTCTAAAGAAGTTGATATTGCTTTCGGGTTTTGTATTAGACCTATTTAATAAATTAATTTTTGAGGATGTATAGAAGATATGATACATGTTTGGAGTGGTTTTAGATCAAGTTTAACCCCTTTGGAGGTCTGTGGAAGTCTATTTTGCAAGACTGGTTTTGGGGAATTTTTTAACAGTTTTGGTGGTCTTGGTTGCAAAGATCTTTCTTGGCGCTACATCTAAGTAATGGTGGATAAAGCATTTGGTGATGACCCTGAGGTCATAATATTTATATTCTTATGTCATAATTGCATGGTTGAGGTGTTTTGATGATGTTTGGGCTTCATCTTTGAAGACTAGTTTTGTATGTCATCGACCTAGTGAGGATAATTGATCCTATTGGTGGCTTCATTGCATGATTTGGTGGTGCATAGTCAAGAAGCTTGTTGGAGGTTAGTGGTATACTTAAAAACATGTCTAAGTTGTTTCATATGTTTGGTGAAGGTCATGTTGGTTCAAGAAGACTAATTTTGGTGAGAGGGTAGTTTGGGTACATTAGGCCTAATCAAGACCTAATGGAGGAATGTGGTCATTATATGCTATTTACTGACGTAGTGGTCTATTGTATGATGTATTCATGATTTTTTTATTAGATTAGGTAATAAGTAGGGATCGGCTCCCAGAGGCCTTATAAGAAAATATACATTGTGAAATCTCCTAGAAAGAAACAAAAAGAGATATAGGACCAAAAAGAGTTAAACATGCTTAACGAGAGAGAGAGAGAGAGAGAGAGAGAGAGAAGGTCCAAAAAATAACCACAAGATGGAGTAAAAACTAACAGTCTGCAAAATAGGCAGACATAGTTCGCAAATAGTTAGCTAAAATTCCAGACCAATAAACCAAGAAAACTAAATTATCTTGTGACACTTAGGGGGTTGTCCAGAGTACTGGTGGGATCCTCCTATTGATGCTCATGCTCCAGATATTTCTGAGTCATCCTCCCACCTTCATCATCCTTGGAGCTGCAAACACTAAGTTTGAGTTTTCTTTTCTTGACCATGATTCCACAACATCTAGTCTTTTCCTCATTTAATTAACCAATCTCCACTCACGAGACTTCCCTCTTATGTTCTTCTGTAACATGTAGAGCTTTTGGAAGCACCAATGCAATCAATCATCCCATCCTGCATGTTAGAGTTAGCCTCTTCCATCGACCTGCAAAATCATCTCTAGATGTTGCATTCTATTGTTTAGTTTCTCATAATTGTGACCCTCTTCCTCACAAACTTTAGCTTTCCCCTTAGAGGGGCCTTCATTGCCACTTTCCTCGAAAATCCTAATCTACATTTTCTCCTCCCACAAGATCCTACTTTGGGGACCCTTACCCATGCGCATCTTGGCCAAGCACTCTACCAAGGTAATATCATCCTCAGACCCACTTCCAGTAGAAACAACCTCCTTAGGAATAATAGGTTTTCCATTTTGATATAGAAGGAGAATAAGCCCTTCATGAATGGGAGACTCTAACTTCCCATTTTGAAAATCCCTCACAGAGACCAAGAGCGACATGTATAAAAAGAAAGGAATGCTCATCATAATCCGATGCCTAAACATATTCAACAAAGATAGGTGATGCATGTATATCTTACAAAACTTGCCTTCGAGAGTGATATACCGCATAATATGGTAACAAACATCTTTCCACACCCTAGGAATACAAGACCTAACAATGCCATCAATAAGAAAATAGAATTTTTCCTTACCTTTAAAAAGGTGTTGATTTCATGGTCCTTACGATTCCGGTCCTTGAAAATATTAAGTCCCTATGTGTCCATGCCCGTAACTTAGGTGATAAACTACTCTAAAACCTCCAATTCCATTCCCTAAACAATGACCCTTCCATTATCCCAGCACCTTGCTGAATTCCATGGTGAGAGAGGGGTCATGTCCTTTCAACTTTGAAATGTACTCCCTGAAGCCCCAATTCTAAGCATATGCCACATCGAAGGATTATTAATGATAGCCCCATGACTCAAAGGTTCGACGTGAACTTTATCTCACCCATGGCTTCTTTGTTTACCCCACAACACCAAACCAATTGTACAACAATTCTGTAAGGCTCAAAATGAATGAAAATCCCCGTATTGATTCCACAACACTTAAGCTCCCTGCCTTGACAAGCATAAAAAGTGATATCCCTCGTGTGACAAGTAATAATTACATTATGACCTATCATGGTGAATAATATTATTAATTGATAAGGGATTTCATCACCCTTCACCCAAACTTTTAAATCATTGTTAGACACCCCTAAGTTAGCCAACTTATCTGCACATTTATTACCATTATGGGGAGTATGTGTGATACTATAATTTTCAAATGCTTTAAGATGTTCCCTAACATCCTGTAGAATATTTCCAAGTGTCCAGTTCTAAATGAGATTCCTTTTAAGGGCATTCACAATGAGCAACGAATCACCTTCGATTTGAATATGTCTAACACCCTTCTCCCTGGCTATGTTAACCCCCATAATAAATCTCTAGCCTCCTGCCACATTATTAATCTAAAGTTCGAACGACTCTAACATATATTAGAATCCAATCACCCTCATGGTTTCTAATAATCCCCCCTCCTCTAGCCTAACCAGGGTTTCCCTTTGAAGCACCAGTAAAATTTTAGCTTAAGCCAATTTTCCTCCGCCAGTTTAGACCATTTAATCACTGGTTGAAGCACTTTAACATAGGGAGGGCTAAAGGTGAACTGTTTGAGGACTTCTGCCTCCACCTAGGACATGAAGCTTTAATATTTCCATTGAAAAGTTTAATGTTTTATTTGATGGAAGAGCACAAACGAGCACTGACCTTTTTTATATTAGCTTTCTGGTTTCTGAAAATAAGATCATTCCTAGCCTTCCACAAACTCCAAAGGAAGTGGGGAAGTGCCATCCTCTAGCAGCCACCAAGACAGTAATATCTGAAAGGACACTCCCATTACAAAGCAAGTCAACTATGGTGTTAGGTTGCAACCACTAAACCTTAAACATATCCATCATAGAAGAAAAAACCACCTGAGAAAAAGGACACAATAAAAAAAGATGGTTAACACTTTCCTCCTGCTTGCCACATAAAGGGAATCTACTAGGAATAACCATGCCTCTCTTCCTTAGATTATCCACCGTAAGGATCTTATTTTGGACCACCAACCAATAGAAGATATTAACCTTGGGTATGAGATCTTTCACCCAAAGTAGATTCCAATACTCCTTTGTACATAATCTTTAAAATTTAGAAGATATGCAGATTTGACCGTAAAATTTCTAGACTCCTCTTCTTTCCAAATGACAAGTGTCCTCTTGATATTGGAATCTAGGAATATGAAAATTCTGAGTTTAGTATTAAGATCTGTGAAGTTTTGCAAGTCTCCGTTATAGTTCGGGGATGAACAATAACACCCCATTTGTGTAATGGAATTAATTGAATAATTGTGATTATTAGTAGCAATAGAACACCAAAGAACACAAGATTGAAGATAAATGATATCAATATGCAAGTAAAATAGCTTAGCCACTTTGAGGGGGAAACCTCCAAACCATATAATAAGATTCAAATGCTCAAATGATGATCAAATACTACCTACTAGCCCCTATTTATATTATTCCTATGATATGGCCATCCCTAAGGCCGACCCACGATCTGAAAATGGTACTTATTTATTTATTTATTTTTGAAGTACTTAGAAAATTTCAGATTTTGAAATTTCTGAGACTCAACATTGATCTTGAGTTAATTTGATCCAATTTTAGGTGTCTTGAAACCCAAATCCTCAACTCTTCCAAAAAGACCAATTAATCGATTTTTCAACTTTAAGTGAATCGCTTGAATCTAATACAAATCTATTTTAATTCACTGAGTTGATTTTTAATCATACACTCAAACCGACATTTGAATCTAAGATGATAAGTGTATTCAAATCTTGTTGTCAGGTTATGGACACTGAAAGTTCCTTCAATCCATTTACTCCAGTTTTATACTTATTTTATCAATTAATAAAATTAATCCAATGATGAATTTCAATCGATAAAAACTTAAAAAAAAAACGAAATGCACAAATCCACAAAACAAGAAATTGATAACGGAGTTCACCCGAAGAGCTACATCTCCGGATTCACAAAAAGTGAATCGATCCATTAAACGTCCAATGAAGTACAATATCCCTTCAATCTTGACTTAACAGATCTTTATACCTACAAATGAGCTGATTCAAACCTCAAGGAATTCTGCAATTTACCATAATCATTCCCAAGTTCATCCCGTGGCTCCACGGTATTTCTTTGTTTGTTCTTCTGTGAAAATACGTTAAAGAAACGTCTAAAAATTGAAATATAAAAGACCTATATAGATAAGGTTTACATTTCTGGAAACTTTAGGAAATTATTAAAAACTTCCCCTTTTACTTCATGGTCTGATTCGGATCAGAAGTGGATGCAAAATACAGATCTCTGCTTGCCCCTCGTGCCTGTTCTGTGAAACTGCGATGGAAAAACGCCTACACAGAAAAATCTATAGCACTTCATGCAACAAAAGTTACCTTTCTGGAAAGCTCTCATAATTTTTAACAACTTTCATTTTTACACCAAGTCCTAATTCGAACCATAAGTGCCTCGAAAATTGTGATCTCTGCAAACTGGTCCTTGGCTGTCCCCCTTTTCAACCTACCAAAAGCTTCCCTTTAAATAGATGTGATCTCCTTCTCTATCACTTGCTACAAAGTGGCAGCTTGGGAAGGCTGATTACTATTTTGGAAAGGGTTCAAATCCCCCTTCCATAGGTTTAGGAGCCCAATTTAGCCATTGACCCCACGTTTGGTGGGAAAGAGATAAGATAAGCCTTAAAATAGCTTTTTTGGCCACAAAATCCTCCTTATACCATGGGATTTGAATTTATTCACATGGAATGGATTAAATAGATTTTTAAAATTATTATTTTAAAATCTAAATCCACTACAAACCTGCCAAGTGTCACGCCAATAATATGCCATTTGTCCACGTTAGAGTGTGCCACGTCATCATTTGACCGCAACTTTGACTATGCATATCTTTCGCATACGAACTCAGATTTGGTCCGTTCAAAATGCGTCGGAAAGCTTGCGATGAGCTCTATACCATGGAACTGATTTTGAAACATTACAGTACCATCAATTTTTTCTCATCACCAACTGCCACGTGTCACCTTGTCATTGGTCCACTGGTTGACCTATTGACCAGAGTTGACCCGTTTGGAGGCCCATCTTCGACCGGTGATAGAATTTGCATACGGACTGCTTTGGAGTTCAGCATACCGTCGGAAAGGTCTCAATAAGCCCTTTAGCATGGTCTAATTTTAGGGAAGTTTAGGGAAAATTTTCATAGTGAAAAATCCTCCGGATCACCCACCCATGATAATATAACATATATGAAAGAGATACATAATGATTAGAATTTATGATAGCCACAAGTCGGCTATATACATCAAATGTAAGATATATGATTAAGGTCATAAGCATGCCCTTCCCTTCAAAGAAAAAATTGTCACCAATGTTGAGAAGCTCGGGTGCTAATGCAGGAACGCCATATCCTCCCATGTTCCATCTTCATTGTCAATATTCTTCAACTTTATCAAGTACTCAATAATAACCCATGTCCTAAATATTTTAGTACATGTTTAAAATATGCATTCAGGTTCCAAGATGACTCTCCCTCCTCATCGAGCTCGGAGTAACACTTTTGGGTTGATACTCTCATCCCAATTACTTTCTTTAGGAAATAAACATGAAAGACTGGATGTATTATGGTTATCTCATGGAAGTTCTAATTTGTATGCTAATGTACCAATCTTACGCAATACTTGATAAGGGTTATAATACTTGGTGAAAGTTTTTATCCTTTTGTTTTTGTTTCAAAGACATTTTCTTATATGGTTGTAAATACACAAAACCCAGATCACCGACTTCAAAATGTATTTCGTGTGATGTTGATAAGCTTTTTGCTTCATGTGTTTTGTGCCATGGCCAAGTTCTCCTTGAGATTAGAAAGGACCTCTTGTTGATGTTGAATGTGTTCTTCTAATACTCTAACCCGTGGTTGTCCTTGATGTGATGGATGGTGGATGGTGCCCATAGAGTGCCAAAAATGAGACATTTTGGATGAAGTATGGAAGGAAATGTTATAACATCATTTTGCGGTGTGCAACCATTGGACCCATCTTGTTTGTTTATCGAGGTGAAGCAACGAAGATATCCCTCCAAACACTTATTTACAATTTTTTTTTGCCCATCAAACCGAGGATGATAAGAAGAGAAACGAGCTAACCGAGTACCTAAACATGAGAATAAATCGAGTCTAAAAATTACAAGTAAATATAGGGTTCGATCACTTACTATAATCTTTGGTGTCCCATGTAGCTTCTGAACTATGTCCATGAAGTTTGTTGATACTGTGTTTGCAGTAAATGGGTGTGACAAAGCACAAAACTGAGCATATTTGGTGAGTCTATCCACCACAACCATGATGACATTTTTCCTTGATTCGGGCAATCACCGTGATGAAGTCCATGAAACCCCTTCCCACCACCGACTAGAATAGATAGAGGTTGTAGAAGACCTTGGGACCAAACTTTTCACTCTTATTTTGTTGACAAAGCATGCATTTTGCCACAAATTTTGGACATCCCCTTTAAGCCCTTCCTAGAAGAAATCTTGTTTGATTCGATGATAAGTCTTCAAGAATCCAAAGTGCCCCCTACTAGAGAAGAGTGAAGCTCGAGATAAAACCATATTTTAATACTGGAGTTCTTACATAGGTATAATATATCTTTATACCATAAATCATCCCCTTTCAATACAAAAATTTTAGACATGCTTGGATTATTCTGGAGATTATGAATGAGGTTTTGTGTAGTTGGGTCATTTCTCCATTCGTACCTTGCCTCCTCTACCCAATCTTCCTGTAAGATGGATATGGCACATAACAATGTTATGGATGATTCATATTTCCTAGATAAAGCATCGTGACTACATTCTCCTTGAGTTTCTTATAGATAATCTCAAAATCATAGCTCAACATCTTTGAGACCCATTTTTGTTGATCTTAATATGATAAATGCTTCTCAAGAAGTATTTTAGAATATCATGATCTGTCTTCACTTTAAAGTGTCTTCCTATTAGACATGGTCTCCATTGCTTACCGCATGAAGTATGGCTAGCATTTCCTTCTCATAAGTTTGCTTTGACAAATTATTACCTTTGAATTAACGACAAAAATTCAATAGGAAGACCTTCTTACATGAGAATTGCCTCCATACCCGACCACGATACATCACATTTAACAATTAATGTTTTAGAAAAACTGGAGTAGCCAAGACTAGAGTGGTGCACATGGCCTCCTTTAACTGCTCAAATGCTTTGGTAGCGTCCTCATTCCAATGGAAAGAGTCCTTCTTTAATAAATTTGTGAGAGGTGTTGTTATACTTCCACAATGCCTTACGAATCTACGATAATAACCTGTAAGCCCCAAAAATCCTCAGAGATTCTTTAGGGTTTTTGGAACCTTCCACTCCATCATAGCTTTGATCTTATTAGGATCCACTTTAACACCTTCATAAGAGACAATGTGACCCAAATATTCAACCTCCTTGACTTCAAAAGAACACTTAGAGAGCTTTGCATACATTTGATGTCACTTAAGGGTTTCCAAAACCTTATTTACATGATGCAAATGTTCCTCCCATGTTTTGCTATAAATTAATATATCATCAAAGAACACTAAAACAAACTTCCACAGAATGGCTTAAAAATAGAATTCATCAAACTTTGAAATCTAGAAGGTGCATTTGTGAGTCCAAAAGGCATTACCAAGAATTCATAATGGCCTTCATGTGTCCGAAAGGTGGTTTTATGAACATCTTCATCCTTGATTCTGATTTGGTGGTATCCCAAACGAAGATCAAGCTTTGTAAAGTAAACAACACCATGCAAATCATAAATTACATGAATAGGAAACTTATCTTTGACTGTGTACTTATTAAGCTCCCTATAATCGGGACACATGCGCCACATGTCATCTTTCTTACACACCATCACTACTGGAGAAGAATAAGCACTCTGACTATGACAGATGATTCCTACTTCCAACATCTCTTGTACAATCTTCTCAATCTCACTCTTTTGCACATTTGGGTACCTATAAGGCCTGATATTAGGTGGTTGGATCTCTTGCTACTAGCGAATAGCATGATCATGATATATCTTTGGAGGTAAGCCCTTTGGCATATTTTCAAACACAACAGAGTGTGCATCCAACACTGCTTGCATATCTATTGGTATCATGTCCTTAGACTGATGTGCCTCCAATGAAAATAGTTGTGCCACAAATCCCTCTACATCCTTTTTAGCATTTTGTGCATTTGATGAGAGCTCACTATCTATGGAGACTTTGCTCTTAAGCATCTCAACTCAAAATTCCTTCCTTCGATGAAAGCACATGAACAATTCTTGGAAGTTCATCTCAGTGGTTCCCAAAGTGGTAAGCCATTGAACTCCTAACACAATGTTTACTCCTCCCATAGAAATGGCATACATGGGGCTATTTAGTATGTAATCTCCCATGGCAAGCTTAATGTTATGGAATTTTCTAGAACAAGTAACAGTACCTCCATCAACAATCATTACTTGACATTCAAGAGCTAGATAAATAAAATAATTCAGTGCACTACTAACTTATGATTGATGAAGTTGTGAATACTTCCTGAGTCAATCAACACTGTGACCCCCTTTATTTTTTTAAGAATCCAATCACCTTGAGGGTTTGGGGAGTGCTAATTCCTAAAAGTGCATGGCATGATATCGCTGGTTGGGGATCTCCTGATTCCTCCTTTCGCTCAACGATGACCTCGACTCTGCACCTTCATCCTTCTCTTCATCTTCACTAGGCCCATCAATGTAGAAATTCTTCTTTTTGAAACATTTATGTCTTGATCCATATTTGTTGTCACAATTAAAACATAACCCTTTTTCTCTCTTTTCTTCAATTTGTTGAGGTGTCAATCTAACTAGTGAGGGAGTGCTAGAGGCATGGTGTTGTGATCTCTGATATTAGTGAAATTTTTCTCTTGATTGAAAAAAACAATCCTCTTCCTTGGTGCCATAATCATAGAATGAGAAACCTTATGAGGATTAAACATACACATCTCATGCTCAATACGATCCTTAAGACCCCAAGAAATAGGTAATTGATTCTCTTGATGAATATTTTCCACTTGCAAAGAAAGGTTTTGGAATTGATGAATGTAATCCTTAACGAGATCATGTTTTTCTTAACTTTGCTAATTGGTCAAGTAATTTTTGACACACTAGAGTTATAGTGTGATTGCGACTCTTCGGTGACGACTTTCCATGTAACATTGAGACCACTCTTTTTCCTTTGAGCACATAACCATCGATACCATACGAATTGGTCGGAGTTCGAGATACAATAATGTCATGGTCAATTTTTGTCTGATGGAATCTTATGTAGATCAAAGAAATTATCCATCTATCATCTCCACTTTCGAAAACATGTTATGGGCTGCAGAGTGTTTGTATTTGGATTGGCCATGCTTGAAGATCCATCCTAGCTCATTTGTCTATTACTTTGACCCGAATATCCACCTTGGTTGATAGACGTATGATTACCCATTATATGTGTACTAAATTTCTGCATGAAATCCTCCAATCCTTTCCACATATTCTTTGTTGGCTACTCTAGCCTCGAGGTTTTGTAACTCAAACTCAAGTTGGCTTACTTTATGGTCTGTTGAAGTAAACCCTAACCTTGAGGACTATGTAGTTACCCCTTTTGACTATAACTCCTCAACTATTATCTTATCCTTGTCAGGGGTTTTACCCGGAGTGATGGTATTCTTTTTGCCTCTTGTGGAAGGCCCACCATGATGCCCCAAAATGGTAGGATTTAGGGTTCAAGGTCAAAATTTAGGGTTTTGGATTTCAATAGGAATTCGGCCAAATATGAAAAAACTCAAAGAATGAACTCAAACTGATTTTTTATCCTCTTTCCAAATATGTAAAGAACTTGGAAAAATTCCACAAATTGCACCCTAGGGAGCAAAATTATGAAAAAACATAAAACCACTATAACTTTTGCAAAACAATTAAAAATTCTTGAAATTTGGAGAGGAGCTTACTTGATTGATTTCACCACACCACAAAAACAATTACAGAAAAATTCACTACCAATTTTGAGATATAGTTAAACCTTCACAATTAGGGTTTGACTTCCCAACATTAGTCGAGTTAAAGCTTTGATACCACTTGTAATGAAATTAATTGAATAATTATGATTATTAGCAGTAATAAAACACCAAATAACACAAGATTGCAGATAAATGATCTCAATATGCAAGTAGAATATCTTAGCCACTTCGAGGGGGCAACCTCCAAACCATATAATAAGACTCAAATGCTCAAATGATGATCAACTACTACCTAATAACCCCTATTTATACTATTCCTATGTTATGGCCATCCCCAAGGCCAACCCACCCATGATAATATAACATATATGAAAGAGATACATAATGATAAGAAGTTATGATAGCCAAACGTCAACTATATACATCAAATGTAAGATATATGATTAAGGGTGTAGCATGAGTTAGGCCCCTCATTACTAACTAAGATTACAATTATCTTGAATCCAAACTTTTTGGTGACCTTAAAATATCGAGAAACAATCTTCCAGGCTCCTCCATAACAAGAGGTTTATCCTCAATCCAATAAATTTGCCAAAAGGAGATTCTATTTCCCTTCTCAATGTTCCATTTAATACCCTTACTCAATATCTCCTTGGAAGCCACAAAGGATCTCCTGAAATGTGGAACCATTAGGAAGATCATTTTACATAAAGAAGGTTTCCATTCTACCTATATTCCTTAGATATTTCTTTCTAATAATTTCCACCCAAAGTCCATCTTCTTTTATCATCCTCCAACCAGCTTTGGCTATCAAGGCTTCATTCATTAATTTTATATTCTTCAGACCCAAGCCCCCACAATTTTTAGGTCTAGTGACTTTATCCCATGCCACAAGGGGATATTTAAACTTTTCCTCCACTCTAGCCCACAAGAACCATTTCTGGATCCTTTCCAAAGAGTCAATAATTTTACAGGAAACTCAAATATGTCTTCATGATGTCTTAATGATGATTTAAGTCTATTTTCCTTAAGATGGCCAACCTAGATGTTATGTATGAACATGATTCATGTATATAAGCATGTTTTTGTGACTTATTTTGTTGTTAGGTGAGAGGATGAAAAAGTGTGAGTAATAGGAAAACTTGTGGAGGTAAAGAAGGTCTTTGTGACCATCAAGAGAGGGAAAAAATTGTTTCATGATGTTCTAGAGGGTGTGATGCTATTAGAGAGACATGTTAGATGACCTAATCAACTTAGTGAAGAAGATCTTGAGTGAGTTAGCAAAAAGGCAGATTTGAGGAAGATATAAGAAAGGAGAGACAAAAGAGTGTCATCATTAGTTATGCAACATTCCATTGTTGAAAAAAATAGGTGGATGCATTGGTGTCGATTCATCTATGGGGTTTTTTGCCTCCATGTAGGGTTGGTGCTCTACTAAATCTAGGTGTTAGTGCTCCTTGTGGGGTTGGTGTCTCATTAAACCTAGGGGTTGGTGTTCCTTGTTGGGTTGGTGCTCAACTAAATTTGATTCATTGCTGTAATAAAACATTGTTTCAGTGGGTTTCCTTCCCCTTAAGGGTTTCCACTTATATTTGGCATTCATGTGTTCCTATGTTCGTTTGTTCATGTGTATATTCGTAACAATGCTTGGCTAATTCATGTTGTTTAAGTTGAATTAAATGTGTTGAATGATAAAGATATAATTGAAGTAAAAGTTGTTTAAGGTCCTCACCGATTCACCCCCTCTCGATGAGTTTGCTTCCAATAATGGGATGACATTATTGTAATGTTCAAATTCAAATGGATTTTGCGTACCTTCACTCAATTTATATTATAAATTATTAGAATATGTTGTATATTTTGCATACTATATACCCAAGAGTATGTTACGCCTCTTCTACGAGTGTTAGTAGGGGTCCCTATTTTCATGGGAGTAAAGATATGTTTTTTTATCTATATGTGTATATGGGTGATGTCATAACCCATGATTTATGGGGAACCATTATGGGTTGTTTTGTTAGCCCATGGTTTTTGTACCCATTGTATTGTAAAACTGTTTTGATGGTTTCCTATTGATGTGCTTACATATAACTGGACATGTAATAGGGTAGAGCAAAACTTGGAAGTACATTATTGTGTTATAAACATGATTAATGCAATAAGAGAGAGAAATTACTGCATTGGGTTTTTTCTCGAAAGGGTTTCCTAGGATAAATCTTGTGCATGTCATTTTGGTTTCTCTGTTTATCTTGAATATTTTGTTAAGTATAACTTCTTGTTTATTTGTTTATTGGATCGATTCTCTTGAAAAATAATTTGAAGTTTAAATTGGAATAATTTGTGGTTATTATTAAGCTAGTTTAACCACTTGATGGGTTTGTTGAGTGTGTGATTATAAACATAGGGTTCTTTATCTAAAAACAAGGATGTAAGCATTGAGTAGAAATTGATAGATGTGATGTTTGAGGATAAGAGATAGAATATTTTGTTTATACATCTATGAGAATTATCTTGACAATGACAAAGACAGAGACCCCTTTAGTGCCATTAGTGATCCATAGGGATCCAAAATAACTCTACTTCATCAGAAATAGTCAGCACAAAGAAGGAAAACAATAAAACGGAGGTTATGTCTTTTAAGTAACATGACCGCATCGATCCTGCACTGAGGAGGCGGTCCTAGCCATTTGAACAAAAAACTAAAATCAAAACAAACAACCTCTGAATTTGAAAGGATGTTCCTTTCTCTTCTCCTTCATGACCTTTCCCATTCTCCAGTGCACTAGAGGACATGAGAAAGGCTATAAATACGTGATTGAAGAAGTGTAGAAGATCATCGAAGCATGGGAGCAAGTGAGCAAGAAGTTTTGTGCTGGAAATTGTATTTTTGTAGAAGAAAGGAGTGTTGAGACAGAGCAAGCAAGTAACTGAAAGGAAGTGTTGAGATATTATCTACTTCTCTTTCTTACTTATTGTAAATTTTGTACCCTGTTGATTTGAATTGGCCAATAGAAGTGGGAAGAAAGAGCAATTGCCCTTCCCGATTGGTTATTCCTCCATTGGAGGTTTTCAGATAAAATTGTTGGTGTTATGAGCTTATATTCTTTCCTTTACTATAATTATTGATTCTAATCACAATAGTAAATCATTCACTAGCTATCTCTGTTATTTTTCTCGATAGAAGTAAACAACAACAATTAATTTGTGATTTGTGAATAATTCCAAAGTTGAAGAGTTTACAGATCATTATGGTATCGAGCTAACAAGTATCCATAACTATGGTATTTCATTATTGAATTTGTATGATAGGGAAAATATCTAAAGGCGGAGAAGCTTTACCTCATGATCCAAAGATTTCTACAAAGAAGTGGAAACAGAGAATTCAGGGAGAAATGCAGGAAGAGAACTTGGTCTGTAGAATAGAGATGCTAGAGATCATGATGGATAAGATGTTTAGAAGGCAAGAGGAACTTACAGATTTGCAGAAGATAGCTTCCGTTAAGCAAGACTCCATGGACTCGATGGTTCGAGGCTTAGCTTGAAAAGTTTGTTATAGGCAAGAGCCACCATGAGGAATATTATGGGGAAGAGCATGAAGAGGAGACTTCTAACACAAGAGAAAAGGTAAAATCTAAACATACTCCTTTTAAAGTTGAGACTAAAGTTGAAATCAAAAGCTTTGAAGGACAAGTAGATGCAGAGTTACTTGATAAATGGTTAAAATAGTTAGAAGTCTATTTTAGCGTCCATAATGTCACTGAGGCACAAAGGATCACCTTTGCACGTCTCAAAATGGAGGGACATGCTCTAGTTTGGTGGGAAACCCCTAACCACTTGTGAAAAGAAGAAGCATCCTATTGTAAAGTCTTGGCAAGAATTTAAGGAATTACTTAGAGCTAACTTCTATCCTATTGGCCATAAAACTAACCAAATGATTAAATGGCGTATTTTAGACAAGGCAGTGGTCAAAGTGTGTAGGACTATACTACGAGAGTTTTGGAGGCAAGCCATGTTGCTAAACATGGATTTGGAGGATGAGGATATTTTGACCAAATACTTGGGAGGACTTCACACTCACCTTCAAAGAAAATTCATCTCCACAAAGCCCAAGGATCTCAATGAAGCATGTGTACAGGCATACTACATAGATGATGAGAAAAAGCAAGGAGAAGTAGAGCCGAGGGTAAAGCAGTCAACAAATCAGCAAAAAAAGGATTATGGGAAAACAAGTAACAAGAGTAAGTGGAAAGGGAAAGGTAAACAAACTGCCACTACTTTAAATACTTGTAAAGATCCCAAGAATTTTTGCAAGAATTGTGTTATCAATGGTCATACTTGACGCTACATGTTAGAAGTTGCATCAGAGTTACATATGAAGAACCAAACCAAGGACTCAAGAAGTCCATGACAATCGTAAAGACAAAAGGGGAGGTGGAAATGAAGATGACTTTGATGTAGACAAAAGGCTTGGATGTACGGCCACCAACATGGCTATGAAGAGGAGATGAGTAGACTATTCTAGATCAAAAGGACTAAGGTAAATGCTTTTGTTGACACCGGTTCTCAATCTAACTTGATTTCTGAGGTAGTTGTAAAGAAGCTTGGTCTTGAGACTTACGAGCATCCACACCCTTATCCTTTGGGTTGGGTGAAGAAGGGTGTTGAAATTTAGGTAACAAGAAGATGTAAGGTCAAGTTTGGGATAAATTCCCAATATATAGATGTTTTTGAAGCTGACGTTATTCCACTTGATGCTTTTGATGTTGTATTCAGAAGCCCTTACTTGTATGTTAGGGATGCTATATTTATGAGAAGGGAAAACCGGTACAGATGGGTCAAGGATGGGATCAACTACAACATCCGAGCACACCAGCGTAAGACACGGGTTACTATGGTAAGTGTTAACCAAGCAAAACGACTTATTCAGTCAAATCATAATCAGTTTTGTTTACTTTTGTTAAAGGATAAACAAGATGGGGTAGAAGTTTCAGAGATTTCTAACCAAGGAAAACAAGATTTGGATAGTATTATTCAGTATTTTCAGGAAGTATTTTAGGCTCCTAGTGGATTACCACCAAAATAGGAAGTAGAGCATGAGATTCAGCTATTGCCAGAGTCACCTCTACCGAACATCGGGTTGTATAGGCAATCCTTGCTTGAGAGTACTGAAGTAAAGAAACAACTCTAGGAAACGAATAGACTAAGGGTGATACGTTTGAGAACCTCACCATGCGGTTCACCTATTGTGATGGTGCCAAAGAAGGATGGTTCTCGGAGAATGTGCATCGACTACCGTGCTTTGAACAAGATCACCATAAAGAACAAATATCCACTTCCCCACATAGATGATCTCTTGGACCCAGCTTCAACATGCCAAATTTTTCACGGAGTTGGATCACCAAGTTGGGATGAAGGAGGAGGATATATGGAAGACGCCTTCAAAACAAAACGGGGTTTGTATGAATGGTTAGTACTTTCCTTAGATTATGCAATGCACCCGCTACATTTATGAGATTGATGAATGGTGTATTGCGGGATTTCATAGATTCATGTGTCATTATGTATCTAGATGATATCTTGATTTTTAGTGCCACATGGGAAGAACATCTAACGCATTTGTAGCAAGTCTTGTAAGTTCTCAGGGAGAAACAACTGCTTTGTAATATGAAGAAATGTGAATTTTCCAAACAATCACTTGTCTATCTTGGGCACGTGGTTGGAGGAGGAGAGATACGAGTGGATCCAAAGAAGGTGGAAGCCATCACAAATTGGCCAACACCAACAAGAGCCACAGAGACTAGAAGCTTTGTGGGATCAATACAGTACATGTGGAAGTTCATTCTAGGTTTCTTAGCAATTGTAGCACCTCTACACATAGTGGCCATAAAGAGTAAGGGTTTTGACTGGGGTAAGGAACAAGAAAAATCCTTTGAGTTATTGAAATACAAGATTAGTCATGCTCCAGTACTTGCTCTTCCTAGTTTGCAGCAACCTTTTGAAGTAGAGACAAATGCCAGTGATTATGTTATGGGCGTAGTGTTGCTTCAAGGAGGTAAACCCGTATGTTATCATTCTAAAACCTTCACTTCAGTAGTTAAAGGATATTCAATATATGATAAAGAAATGTATGCACTAGTTTAGGTAATTAAAAAATGGAAACATTATTTGTTGGGTAAAGAAACTATTGTGCACACTAACCACAAACCTCTCCAGATTTGCAAACACAATCTAAATTCTAGCAGGAAAGCACTACAAATGGATGGGTTTTCTTTAAAGAATTCCATCTAGTGATCAAATACAAGAAGGGTAGCATAAATTTGGTGGGGGCATGTTGTCTAGGCCACCCACATAGGAAAAGTTATCCTGTTTGGTCACTATCTCTCAGGTCGAGCCCTTCACGAAGGAAGCTTATGGAGAATCATATGCCCAGGACAAAGACTTTGGGGTAACATTTCAGAAATTGCAGTCCCAAGGGGCTGAAAAGATGGGGATTGAAGACTATTATCTCAAGGATGGGCTGCTCTACCGATGGGGGAAACTTTGTGTGCCTAAAGAAGAAAGACTTCTATTGATGAGGGAAGCACATACCTCGAGAGTAGTGGGACATTTCGGTGTTGGTAAGACCCTAGCCCACTTGCAAAGGTATGTATATTGGCCCAACATGCAAGAATACGTATTAAAATTTATTCGTGGATGTAAACTTTTTGTACTAACAAGCCTAAAACTAGGAAGGAAGGTTTGTATATGCCTTTTCCAGTACCTACTCGTCCATGGGAGGACATTTATATGGATTTTGTAGGAGGATTACTTATGTCTAAACATGGCCATGACTATCTCTATGTTGTTGTTAATAGATTTAGTAAAATGTGTATTCTTATGACATGTAAAAAGGCAATAAAAGCACATGAGGCAGCAGATCTTTTCTTTGCTAATGTATGGGTGCATTTTGGTTTGCCAAAGTCTATTGTCTCTAATAGGGATTCCAGGTTCTTGGGGAAGTTTTGGACTACTTTTTGGGACAAGATGGATACCAAGTTATAAAGGAGCACAAATTTCCATCCACAGATAGATGGACAAACAGAGGTGGTAAATAGGACTTTGGTACAGTTGATCAGAGGGTATAACAAGTAAGTACCCAAGGACTTGGGATGAGTCCTTATCCTACATTTAACATTCCTATAACCTAGGAAGTACACACATCCACTATGAAGTCACCGTTTGAAGCATGCTTGGGATATCTACCTACAAATCATGCTAGACATAGCAGTTGGACAGTAGGATGAGGAGGATACACGAGACACAAAGGTGATTAGAGCCAACAAGTTCATTGAGAGGATCCGGAAAATCCATCTCAAGGTCAAGGAATAGCTAAAAAATCTCAAGAAAAGTACAAAGCTAGGCACGATCAACATAGGAGGGAACACAAGCTTCATGTTGGAGACAAAGTTTGGCTTTACTTGAGCAAGGAGAGACTACTGAGGCCAAGCATGGAAGCTCAAGCCACTACGATATGGACCCTTTACCATATTGGAGTAGGTTGGGAAAATGCTTTTCGACTTGATTTGCCATCATTCATGAGGATGTACTCTGTAGTAAACTGTGAGAACTTGCACCTATAGGAGCCATCCATGTTGGACAAAGATGAAGAACTACGGTTGTTACCTTCCATTGAGGATTGCATCTTGGACTCACGAGACGAATTGGAGGAGGATGTAGTGCTACAATAGAAAGTCAGAGAAACTAGAAGAGGTCCGCAGGAGTCTTGGCAGATTGGACTGAAAGGAAAGACACCAAGGCATGCTCGGTGGTACTCGAAGGAGCAAGTGAGGGAATTGTTCCCTCATCTACTCCCCCACTAAGCTTTTGTGGGACCAAAATCCTCCTAAGAAGGGGAGGTGTGATCCATAGGGATCCAAAATAAATCTACTTCATCAGAAATAATTAGTACAAAGAAGGAAAATAATAAAATGGAGGTTCTATCTTTTAAGTAACATGACCGCCGCCTTGTGTGGGGTGGCGAACCTGAGCCTTGCCAGCTAGGCGGCGGTCCCAGACTGCATTGTCTGCACAGGCGGTGGTCCAGCCATTACAGAATAGAAAACTAAAATCGAAACGAACAACCTCTCGAATTTAAAAGTATGTTCCTTTCTCTTCTCCTTCATGACCTTTCCCATTCTCTAGTGCACGCAGGAGGACACGAGAAAGGCTATAAATACATGATTCAAGAAGTGTAGAAGATCATCAAAGCATGGGAACAAGTGAGCAAGAAGTTTTGTGTTGGAAATTATATTTTTATAGAAGAAAGGAGTGTTGAGATAGAGAAAGCAAAGTAATCGAAAGGAAGTGTTGAGATATTATCCACTTCTCTTTCTTACTTATTGTAAATTTTATACCCCTGGTAATTTAAATTGGCCAATAGAAGTGGGAATAAAGAGCAATTTCCCTTCCCGACTGGTTTTTCCTCCATTGGAGGTTTTCGAATAAAATTGTTGGTGTTATGAGCTTATATTCTTTCCTTTACTACAATTGTTGATTCTAATCACAATAGTAATTAATTCACTAGCTATCTATGTTATTTTTCTAATAGGAAGTAAACAACATCGATTAATTTGTGATTTGTGAATAATTCGAAAGTTGAAGAGTTTGCTGATCAATTAGGGCGGGTATATAGTTCTTTGAAATATTACCTTAATATCCCTTGAAGGCGGTATAGTGTCTTCACATTAACAAATACTCATTTTGATCACTTTCAATTAGATTGTGCTATGTGCATTTAAATGGTATTGAGAAAAAAATTCATGTTGCAATTTTTTTTACTTCATTTTATTGGTCAACCCTTTTATTTATCATTGTGCGGGGAAAATCGTCATTGTCGGCTTGCATTTAATATGGTCAATGTGTATGACACATGGTTGGTTATTGTTGTGAAACTCAAGGTTGAAGTTTTCTATTTTTTTCTTAGAGATAAAGTTTGTTGAGGTTGGTACCCATGATCATTTTCATCGACACGGAAGGAAAAAAACTTGTAGTCCTAAGAGAAACATTTAGGATAAAAACTTCTTTAGATTTTAACATAAAACTACTTCAACAAATTGTTACAGGTGTCCGTTAGTTCATGTTTGTTAAAGTAAGTTATGTATTTTGTTTCCATTTTTTCCTTTTGTTAGTATTAAAACCAATTTCTCAAACTTTAAAAGATAGATTTGGAATTTCAAAATCAAATAATGTTATCGTGATTCATTACATGATACTCAACATTAAGTGTTACGAACGCAACAAAAAAAATCACATGTGAGCAATAACCCACATCAATAATGAAATAATCCATATCCATATTGTATAAAAGGAAGAACTGACATGCAGAGGCACAACAAGTGGAAACTATTTAGGAGTGTTGATAATATTTCATCTATATAGGTTGTTTTACATTTACTAAGAATAATTTCTTTTAATATGATCTCATTTCTTCAAATTGAGAGAGTATCATTGCTAACATTGATAAGCGATTAACCGTTACATAATGTTGATCTTGGATAAGAAATAAATATAAAAAGAAAGGAGCTATTTTATTTTTAATCATTAAAAAAATTTATGATAAAAGGTCTTATAATTCGTTAACAAATCCTTAATCCCATTTCATCAAGACATCATTCACCATTTTCACAACCATTTTTCATTTAGAAAACATTACTGAGAACAAAAAAGAAAGTAGTTCAAAGCAATATCATCCATTGGTAAGGTTTGCGACATATGAGGGTCATTCAGATTTCATCAACACGATACATGAACGATATCCAAATCGACAGAGAAGTGATTCATTATTATCAAATTTAATACAACAATCATCAACCTCTACATAATATATCTTATGGGGGAATAATGTTGTTTGTCAAAATAAACATCAATGTAGGCTATCTAAAGACAACATTTCACCTTTACATGGTAAACATGTTACCCTATTGTTTGTCAATATATTTTTAACAAGACTTTGAATTTTTAGGGTATGAAACATGCGATATCGTAGATACCAAGTTTTAATACTCATTTCTCTTAGAAAATTTAGAAATGACATAAATCCCAATTATACATATGCTTAAGGTAATTGTTGATGAGAAACAATTATGATATGTTTATTATTTCTCCTAGTCTTAATGAAAATCGCAACAAGATTAAGTATATGATACAAATTATTTCATTGTTTTGTTAGCTACATCCTAGAAGCATAAGGAGATGTAGACTTATGCAAAATAGGAGCATATAACCTATTCAACCAATGTTTTCACTATTTCTACGAGAGGGCATGACAATGTCAATACATAAGATACCATACGATGAGATTCCTTTTAAGGTTCTTCGTGCCAATCCGGAGTTTTATGATTATGTATGTTTCTAATTTGAATATTTTTTTGATGATTTGTTAAGGAAGTCTTTATATATGGTATAGATATTTGTGGGTTCATTCATTAAAAGCTGGTCTTTCTTTGAGCAAACCTATTGCTCAAATTTTAACACTAGAATGTATTGAACTAGTATAAAGACAACACCAGTGCCCATTAATCCAAATGCAAAGAAAAAAATCCATGAAGAAGTGCATTATAAGTTGAATTTTTCTTTCGAACAAAAAGATGAGAAAGTAAATTATTAGGGTTTTCACAATTGGCCTATAATATTTACCAAGATTCATATTAAATCTATATATAAATTAATAGTTTTTAGTGTATATAATTATAGAGAATTACGAAGTCTTTGTTATTGAGATTTATGTTGCTTGTTCTTGTCTTCCGTGGTTATGTCAGTTAGTTTTCTTAGGTTTATAGATATATTTATTTGTAATAGATAGGGTTAAACACCATTCAATTTATCAATTTTTGTAGACACAAAATCATGCACTTTGGGTATTATTTAGTCTCGATCTCATACTACTATTCATATGGTTTTTGAGTGAAGAAAGTAATAATTAACCCCATGTTTTAGCCATTTTACTTTGCTTTTTGTCGTCACTACCAACTTCCCACATATACTTGCCCAATCTATTTTTGTGTTTTACATCATTCTACCCCCTGATTGGGGTGCAGGGCCAATCTTGGGTCGCCCAGCACCATGGTCCTATTCAAGGTGCCCTAATCCTTTTCCCAATTTATCTCCATCTTTTGGGAACTTTCTAGTTGTTTGAGCTTTCTATATTTTTGGTGGTCGGCCTCTTCGGGGTTAATTACAAAATTAGAACAAGAGAACCATATAAATATAAAGTTATGAGACCATAATGAGGGACCAAGCACTAGTCACTACTATCATCACCTAAGGTTGCATTCCATCTAAGGCATCTAGAGCTCATTTGCATCCATCTAGCTCCATCATAAGGGACAAGGCTGGTTCATCTGCATCACACTACATAAGAGGGAATTTTATTCTATTCCATCCACCATTTATTACATTTCTACATCTAGTTATAGCTCACTACTTCACAAAGTGTGACTGGCACAAGAGCACCTAGGGCATGATTTGCACACACTCATTTAGAACTACATTTGGGTCTGAAATGTAGTGCAATGCTCAGTTAGTAATTCCACCATTATGGCCACTGAGGACAGTCTGAACCCTTCATATGCATATTTATTTTTTTAGGGTTTTAATGCTTGGCTTGGGGTTTTGCGGTCTCTTCTTCATCACTGATTACCAATGACATCTGACACAGTGTAGCAAAATACACGCGATAGGAAAGCGAAGGCCTCAAATCATCTAGTGACCCTGCAAGTTTGGTTTTGGACCTCCTGCAAGAGACCAGGCACCCAGGCACCCTCATCCTTCCCCAAGCACCTCGGTCTACTCGCAGACAACTTGGATCTACCATTTCTTGAGCTCACGTGTGGTTGTTCCTACATTATGTTCATATAGTTTATTCTGTGATACAGTCCCGAGGCATCATCAAATCAGCTAAGCTCTTTCTAACCCTTCTTTGCACATTAGGGTTTCATATTTTATCTACTTAGTTGTTTGGGTCACTTTCTTTATTTATTTAGCCATCATTTACTACTTTGCATAACATCTAGATTAAACTAAATTAGGTCTCTTATTTCCATTTTAGTTTAATCATTTTTGGTGAACCCGACTTTCGAATTTGCTTTCCTTCTTCCGAGTTTTGGTTTTTATGCCTGTCACTCTGTAGTGGTCATTTTGGGTCTTTTTAATACTCGAGCTTCCTCCATTTACCCATCACACTTATAAGTCAATGGATGATATAAATACATCTATGACTACCGTTCATAACCTCTTAGAGCATTCTTATTGTGTTCCTCTCGTGAAATAGAAGCGTCGATAGTGAGAATTCCTATAATGAATACACTAATGTTGACCAAGATAAACTTAACACTATTACTAGCTTTTGACAAGCTTTACACAAAAATCCCACTCATCTACCACATGTCTTACATGCTCTAATTTATGCTAAGAGAACTCATGATGCTTCGACCTCTATAATTTCTCATTCTTCAGGCTCCCATGGTCTCCACTACACCCACTTATGTCTCCACTCCCATTCCTACAACCACCGCTCCTATAATTCACCCTAGCACCCCTAATATGTAGCTTGAATCTTCCTCGAATACTCTTGATTTAACCTCGTTATATCAAGATTTTCAAGCCCGAATTCGCCAACTCCAACTCACTACTTCTCGTGCATCACCATCTTTAGACTCTACTTCATTATTGCATACCCCTTTGCACCAACTATCTCTACTTATCCATTACCACCTAATTTCATCTCTCCCAAATTACCCATCTTTAAAGGTCATGGTGACCCATAAGAGCATCTATGAGATTTTCATGTAGCATGTCTCAACTATGTGGATGATCATATTATACTCGCTAAACCTTTTCCTCGTAGATTGTAAGATTATGTGATGCGTTGGTTTTATGACCTACCTGTCCATTCGGTAGTCACTTTCACACATCTGGCTTATACTTTTCTTGCTCACTTCTTTATTAACATCAGCTATAAGATATCTTATGCTCAACTTTCACAACTTAAACAAGGGTCAAGCAAACACTTGTTGGATTATGTCTTATCTTTGTCAAAACCAAATTGGCTAAGATGTCTAATGTACTTACAGATGTCAAGCTTCAAGACTTATTCATTCAGAGTCTCTTGCCACCTCTCCAGGAGAGTGTTATTTTGAGACATCTCCTTTATTTGATCAACTTTGTCATACTCTTAAGCTTCATGAAACCAATCTCTTAGCTATAGGCAAGCTTAAGTATCAAGAGCAAGCATCATCCTCTACGCAATTTCAAGGTAAGTCAACATTCAAGCCATCTACAACTAAACCATTAGATACAAAAGTCACCATCAACGTAATATCCACTCCAAGGGCTTCAATCACAACCATAACTAATCAATATTAACCTTATTACATTTCTCGCTCCTCTACACATGAACCCCACACATTAGGCACAATAGATCTTGCACATTGAGTCTTCACAAACCTCACGTCATATGTCTTACATCTTACATCATACACTATAAATCATTTTGACATTTGTGCATCTATACATCATACATCATATTAGTCTTCATCATACATGTGTCACACTCCTATTGTCTATGAGTCTCACATTACATACTACTCATCATGCATATCACATAGCGCACATCTTCACACTATTAGACTATCTACACATCTTGCATTACATTCTACACATTGCATATTTACACATTTTACTCATCACATGGTCATTCAATCATCACACATCCTACATCTTCTTCTATGTGCTGCACTCACTACCCTATGACGCACTCTAGTTCCTCGGTCCATACTCGACTATCGAGGGTTTACAAATCAAATAGACCTTATCATACTCACATGTTCATCATTCAACCTTCTATCATGCGACATTCCTAGGTTAGTGACATACGCTATAGGCTAAATGGTCACCTATCCCTTCATCTTGTAGTGGTATACACTTTAGGATACATCGTGACTCCTGTTATTCATCCGGTAGTGATAGACGCTTTAGTATACATCATCAATCCTATGATCATCTTGTCCGGATATACGCTTGCTATAGGATCACGTACATGCCTTCATCTCTAGGTCACATATCATCACTACATATACACATTCATCACAACACGTTAGATACAACATGGACTTCAACCATTTCCCGATGATGTACTCTCGTTTACGGTTCATTTTTGACTATTGAGGGGGAAAACCAAATGAGCCTTGCTGCATACAATTCCATTCACTTGGGGGGCACACGGATCCTATCATCCATCTTGCAATCCATTTCATCCCTTCACAGTATATTGCATATCTTGGTTGCATTTAATCTTTCTTGCATTTGTTTGTATATGGTCATCTTACTACACATGCTAGGTAGATCTCATATATTTCATTTTTCTATACCATACACACATACGCGTTCATGTCTTTCTCTAGTTGTGATCGCAGATACAAGTCTATTACACATAACATGGATGCTCACCTCTTAACCTTCCTATAATGGTTGTTAGGGGCATCCACATACGTCTCCTATAGGTGTTATTATTTCATTTTGTACTTAGCACTTTTCATTACATGGTTATACACACTTTTGACATACTAGTTATCTTTCTAACATGCTAACGGGTGCTTCATGTGCAACATTTGTTTACAGATTACTTGCTTCCATGGCTATCTATTTGTTTGTCTACTATTGCTTGTCTATTGTTTGCTCTTGTATGTGGGCATTGCCCTTTGTTTGGTGTACACACTTGTTTGTCTATATGCGGCCATTATGGCCTTGAGTGTCTTGTGACATCATGAGTGGTGTCCCATGTTTGCAACCCACTTTTGCAGTCTATAATTATCTTCTTGCTTGTTTACTTGCTTTCTAGCTTACACATTGTTTGCATAGCATACATTTGTCTTTTACATGCATGCTTGTTCGTACTAACACTTGTTTTATAGCCACTTATTTGTGTGTGCACCTTAGTTTCTACTAAGCACATTCCCTTCCCCTATAAGGAAAAACTTTATGCGGTTGGTCCTCTTTTGGGGCTGCATCCTCCTATATTTGACACTACATGCGCCCCAAAGAGGGGACATCATTTGGGGTTTTATAAACTACACATCACTTTCTCTTTGGTATATTTGAGTTCAGTTTCTATCCTTGACATTGTGGGTTATACAACAAGTGGGTTCAAACTAGTCTATAAACCCCGTACCTAGTGGATTTTATAGGACACGGTTTTCCTTAACATTCTGGGGAGCAATTACAAGTTAGAGGATATAACGGATTTCCTCTCTACACTACTTCAACCAGTAACATCGGATCACCCAAAAAACTAGGCAATATAGATATCTCTTCATACATTATCAGGGAAGTAGTTACAGGTTGGAGAATAATGCATATTTCTCCCTACACTTCTTTAGCTAGGTTGGCATGAGATCACCCAAAAATGCACAATATAGGATATCCTCTCTACACCCTTTCTCTCATCACGGATCAGGTGCACATGTTCCTTTTACATTTTTCATTTCCATTACATGTTTTTTACTATATACATGTGTATTTACATGCATTTTTGACATATATACATGTGTATTTGACTACTTGATCATCTTCTCTTGCAGGTCCGACTATATGAGAATCAAGCAGTTAAAAACAACAACAACAAGAACATCGACAAAAATGACATTTTGCGGCAACACACACCTCATACTAACATGCAGGTACATCACACACATTGGCAACTACACATGTGTTTCTGCCCTAGGTTCACTCTCATCACTTTTTCTCTTTTGCATATTTAGTCTCCAAACTCCATATTTTTGTCACTCCATATTTTGTCTATTCCTTCGCACACTTTCTACATCACTCTACACGGACATTAGGTATGCATCTCTATTTACTTTATGTTATTGAGCATTCCGCTAACCAACATAAAGTGGGGGAAAATGTAGACACAAAAATCATGCACTTTGGGTATTATTTAGTCTCGGTCTCATACTACTATTCATATGGTTTTTGAGTGAAGAAAGTACTAATTAACCCCGTCTTTTGGCCATTTTACTTTACTTTTTGTGTCACTTCGACCTTCCACACATACTTGCTCAGTATTTTTTTGTCATTTTACGACATTCTACCCCTAACTAGGGTGCCCGGGTGCCCTAGTCCCATTTGAGGCTGTGATCCTTTTCCCACTTTACTTCCATCTTGAGCACTTTCTAGCCATTTGAGCTTTCTATATTTTTGGTGGTCGGCCTCTTTGTGGTTAATTACAAAATTAGAACAAGAGAACCATATAAATATAAAGTTATGAGACCATAATGAGGGACCAAGCACTAGTCACTACTATCATCACCTAAGGTTGTATTCCATCTAAGGCCTCTAGAGCTCATTTACATCCATCTAGCTCCATCTGAGGGACAAGGTTAGTTCATCTCGCATCACTGCATGCATAGAGGGGAAGTTTATTTTATTCCATCCACCATTTATTACATTTCTACATCTAGTTATAGCTTGTTACTTTCACAAAGTGTGGTAGCACAAGGGCACCTAGGGCATGATTTGCACAAACTCACCTAGAACTAAATTTGGAGTGCGAAATGTAGTGCAATACTCGAGTTAGTAAGTCCACCATTGTATGCAGTTGAGAACAATTCGAACTCTTCATATGCATTTTTATTTTTTAGGGTTTTGATGTTTGGCTTGGGGTTTTACAGGTCTCTTCTTCATCACCGATTACCAGTGATATTTTTCATAGTGCAAACGAAATACATGTGACGAGATAACGAAGGCCTCGGATCATCTATTAAGCTTCGCAAGTTTGGTTTTGGACCTCCTGCCTGAGACTAGGGCACCCGGATCATAGACCGAGGCACCCCAGTGCACCCTTTTCCTTCCCGGGTGCCCTATTCTACTCATACGGCTCGTATCTTCCCTTTTTTGAGCTCATGTGTGGTCGCAGTGCATTATGTTCATCTAGTGATCTATAAAATATCTACTTTGGATTTCGTTGCCTCACAAAACCACAATTATACTACTAACTAATTTCAAATAGAAAATAACATATGAGCTAGTGATTGAATTGTTTATGCCTTAGAACTGAAATTTGCAAGAGAAAATAATGAACACACATACATACGCAAGGATTTTTATCCTGAAACCTTTAAAGGAGGAAAACTAGTGGGAAGGGCAACAACTATTTCTTCCCTTTTTATCTTATTGGCCAATTCAAAATATAAGAGATACAAACATTATAATAAGTGAGAAAGGAAATTAAAAATGTCTCACACTTCCTCCCAACTACTTGACTACTCTATTCTCCAACTCTTTCTTCTACAAACTCAATTCCAACACTTTAGAACTCTTACACTTACTCCCATGAAGTCTCTTGCTTTCGATGATCAAAACACTCCTTCCTACATGTATTTATAGCCTCTCTCATGTCCTCTCTTGTGCACTAGAGGATGAGAAAGGTCATGGAGGAGAAGAGACATGAACAACCTTTCCAATTCTAGGACTGTTCGTTTTGAATTTTTATTTTTGACCGAAAGTGACAGGACCACCACCCAACGCAAAGTGTGCAAGTCCAAGACCGATGCCTAGCTAAGGCGGTGGTTACAAGATCACTTCCTTGGTTGGGCGGCGGTTATGTAATAGCCAATCTACACAGAGCGGTAGTTCTATTTACATAAAGATAGAACCTATGTTTCTTCATTTTCTTTCTTTGTTGTTGGCTGATCTGATGAAGTATAGTCATTTTGGATCCCTATGGATCACACCTCCCTTGCTTAGGAGGATTTTGGTCCCACAAAAGCTTAGTGGGGGAGTAGATGAGGAAATAATTCCCTCACTTGCTCCTTCGAGTACCACCGAGCTTGCCTTGGTGTCTTCCCTTTAGTCCAACCTACTAAGACTCTGTAGACCTCTTCTAGTCTCTCTAACCTTTTGTTGCAGCACTACATCCTCCTCCAACTCGCCTTGTGAGTCCAAGATGCAGTCCTCAATGGAAGGTAACAACTATAGTTATTCATCTTCATCTAACATGGATGACTCATATAGGTGCAAGTTCTCATAGTTTACTACTGAGTACATCCTCATAAATGGTGGAAAATCAAGTCGAAAGGCATTTTCTCCAACCTGCTCCAATATGGTGAAGGGTCCATATCATAGTGGTTTGAGCTTCCATGCTTGACCTTGTAGTCTCTCCTTGCTCAAGTAAAGCCAAACTCTATCTCCAACATGAAGCTTATGCTCTCTCTGTGCTAATCATGCCTAACCTTGTACTTGGCTTTGAGGTTTATCTAATTGTTCTTTGGATTTGAGATGGGGGTAAGTGCACGAAGTTGGTGGACAATTCCGTGGACATAAAAACCCGAAATAAAGGTACCGCGATCGCGGTTTTAAAACCGCGAGCGCGGTCCTAAAACCGCGATCGCGGTTATTGAATTCTAGGTTCGGTAATTACCGAACCTAGTTCCGCGATCGCGGTTTATAACCGCGAGCGCGGTTATAAACCGCGATCGCGGAACTCTGAGACAAAATTTAACAGTCCCGTGACTCGTTATTTTCCTAATTTTCATTTCGAACCGCGACTTTTCCTAAACGTTTTTCACTCGCACTTTCAATACTATCTCAAAATTGCTCATCGGACTTCTGGATAGCGATAGATTCAACCATGCCGCCAAGACGAGGAGGTAAGTCCCCGATTGTAATCATTTTTTTGCATTTTAGGTTGTTTTTTTTGCATTTTAGGTTTTTTTTGGCATTTTCATGGGTTTTGTGAATTGTTTGTTTATGTATACAATTTTATTGTTTTATCAGTTGGTCGGCAAGCTCGGGCTTGTGTAAACCGTCAAAACATTCCTCAAAACCCACCGAACATTCCTCAAAACCCTCCGAACATTCCTCAAAACCCTCCTCCAAACATAGATCCGCCCCCTGTGGCTCCTTCTGTCCCCACTGAGCCAACAGGAACGCAAGATAATATCATTGGAAGAATCCAAGAAAATAAAATTGTCATTGAGAACCTAATTCAAACTATAAGACAAAATCATGCTACAAATCCATCCCGCATGACTTTAGCCAATACATTGCAAACATTGATTGGCGAAGTCGAGTCTGCAACCAACCAAATACATAGATGGAACACCTTTAGAAGTGACTGTAGGCGGTGGTATGCGGATAAACTATCTCATGCGGCCGTCAAAGACAAAAAAATTGGAAAAGACCTCATTTGTGCATTATTTACCGACCCTAGAACCAATGCCCCCTCCTGCAGTTACTTACAAATGGTTCCCAATCCATTGGTGCCATGATGATAGAATCAAAAACAATTTTTGGGACCGATGGTGGATGGTTTTTGATTATCCACCATGCAACAACAATGAGGTTCCTCTTTATTTTTTGAAGAAATTATATTGTGAGTTTGTGCTCAATGAGGTCCCGAATTATTTTGACTTTTCGGACTTTTTGGTCGAGGAGGTGGCTCTGCCTGCAGGCTGAGCGGACACTGTGCACGCGTAGGTCATCCTAGGATCCCCCATGCCCCAAAACCCCCACTACCTTCGGTTATCCCTCCTACAGTGAAGGAGGTTGTGGAGATTGATACATTGCATGCATTGAGGGAGCTCACTCGACACTCTCACCAAAGATAGCACCCAGTTGCATCCGGTGATGTTGGTGGAGGCGCCGGTTCTAGTGCACCACACCACTTTGTGGATCATGTGGTGCCGTATGCACCTTTGCGGGCGAGACATCATTTCTTTGGTTCACATGATTTTTTTCTATAGATGAGATCTTTGGGAATGTTTTGGCTGGAGCCATGATATTGGTCTTTCACGGGTAAATTTTAAATAAATTTAAATAATATATATATGTACAATAGTTTAATTCATATGTTTGAGATATTAATATATATATGAGTGTACGTCATGTACATACATGTAAAAACTAATTTTTTATTTTATTTTAAATAGCAAGAGCCGGTGAAGGAAACATCCGGTGTTGACATGCTAGCTACTGCGGTTGGGCGTGTTTCAAACGTAAGTTTCAAGTTGTACAAACTTACATTTTTAATAAATCATTTAATTGCACTAGATTATTATTATAATTTGTTTCACGTGTATGTTGTACATGTATTAATATTTTTCTCTTTTATACACAGGAGCCTGGCGGGTCATCATCTGCTCAGGGAACTGAAGCTACTGGCATGCCTCGCATGAGTTTTACGCAGGTTAGTTACAAATCTCTTTAAACACTTTGTTTCTAATTCTTGGACCTCTGTGTACATGAGTTTCACTTTCTTATACTCAACGTATATAAAATACATACAACAGCTACCATATATAAAGTTGTAATTTGCTTAGAATACCATAGTATCTCACACTTGTACACATGCTCTGCTGCATTTTCAATACCTCTAAAATTTTTGTAATTGGAGATACATGTCATAATAGACTTGAGGTGCTTACTTTAGGTGAAGAGGATTATTAAGTGATTATTATGGATGTGGACCCTATCCTCTAGATCCAGAAATAGAAATCTCATAAGTATTTTTTCTAGGTGGTTACTGACCCAATCCTCTTGATCTTCTTGATCCTCTCGGGCCAGTTGATAAATTCCCTTATGTCTCGTTTGTAGTACTAAACTGGATACACATGGTCTACATGTTCCCAACATCCAAAATAATGACACGTACTGCACTGTCATAGGTATATTATTTGTACATGATGAACTTCTCAATCCAATGTAAAATGATATCTTCCCATATCTACTTATTTACCTAGACTATATCTTGATTCTCAATAACTACCTCTAGATATGTAACACCATGAGTCACGAAGGAAAAGATACTTGACAAGGTGGAAGCGATCAACTCGTAATCAAAATGAATGATAAGAGTGATGAAGAAATGTAAAAAAGGTTATTAAATCCTCTTGTACCCTTTATCTAAAAAAATCTATGCGTCCTTTCCATATGATTATAAGTTTTATATGGATTGGTGTACTGAGATTTAAGAATTTACAACATCATTGTATGATCAAGAAGTGAGGTTTGTATTTACTTGTTTCTTATCTATTAATCCAACATTTATCAATACTATATTGAAATGGGGGTAATTTGTAGTACCTAAATGTATTCCCAACACTTGGAAACATGACGTGTGTTACAACTATAATGATATATATCTCATTCACACATAACTTGAACAACTTAAGGAAATGTCTCACTCTATATCCACTTCGCTTCTACTAGATAACAAGTATTCTCCATCCCAACCCCTCACAAATCACTGCACATGTTATTGAACATATGCATAATCCTCCATGTGTCTCAGACCTAATTTATTAGACATCATGGACATGTTTGTAGGTTTAGGATAAGTTAAACTCCAACCTATCCACCCCCTACGAACCTATCCCATACACTTCTAATATTAACTTTTTCAAAAGGGTTACTTGGCTTAGTCAACCTAGGTAGTACTTTTAGGTTTGTTGAGTAAGAAATCTAACGATTGGTCATATATAAATATTCATTCACTAAAACCTAGTAGGGTGACCTTGGAAAATTCAAGGATCCTCTATTCTCACTCTAATAAAATTAAGAAGAAACATTGGACCATTTGATTCCTTAAGAGTACCCATAACAACAACAAACTACCAGTTTGAAGTTATCCATGTTTCTTCCCATAGATCAAACATGAGCTAAATTTGTGCATGTTTCCATGTGTGAGGGATGAATCAAGGGCTTGTATTCTATTATATATTATGCCACACCTCATAATGGGTTTGAGGAGCTATAATGTATTGGTCATATTTATACCCTTATTTAAAATTTCTACTGAAAAAGGTACAAGGATTATAAACAGGTAGACAATTATTATCTAATTAACTTCCAACATCAATTAAGCATGACAAAAATAATTCATTCCAACTTGAAATGGACTAAGTGATAAACAATAACTTTATCAATATACAAGAGGGGAGAGAAACTTAGCTTGTTTAGGAAGATTCTGGGATGAGCTAGATGTGACAGGTAGCGGAGCAGGAGAAGATAAGACTTTAGATTCTACAAAGAAGATTATAGAACTGGAAAACATGTAGGTTCAAGACCATACATGATATGTATGGTCTATGTAGTAGTTGTACAGTCTAATACAAGGAATTTACAGTCTTAGATCATAAGGTAGTTGAGCTCTCAACTTTCTAGTGCTTTGCTTGTTTAGAAATTGTGTGATCATTGTGTTGCTCTTTTTCACACAACATCGAGATGACCTGTAATGATCAACAGTAAAGTAGAAACCCTAATAACTTACAAAACCCTTCATCAAAGCATTAAAAAACCAAAGGAGAAAAATATGTGTGTGTTTGATGCTAGACCACCCTGGGTAGTCAGACTCCCAACCGCTTGACAGGGTAAGTGCACGAAGTTGGTGGACAATTCCGTGGACATAAAAACCCGAAATAAAGATCTCTAAGCCAGCAAGGTGGAAGGAGGTTATGTTCTTTATTTCCAAAGGGATAACACACAAGTAAGATCCTCTAGGCTCGTGCACCAAAACTCAAACTCAGCTACCTTTGGACACAAATACATATAAATAGTGCATTATAATCTATATATTTGCAACACACTTGCCCACCAAGGATATACAACTCTAGTCTACTCTTCGTCTGATCTATATGTTTGGTCTGGTGATGTTAGATTTAAAAGTTCTTCAAATTTGAATGATGCTCTAATTGTCATAGAAGATGACTATGGGTTACCTAGATTAAATACAAAAGTTTGTCAAAATCTTATGAAGATAGATGGCCTCCGTGCTAACATTTATAGATCCTATGTATTTAGCCTAAATAGAAGATAAAATTTAATAATGTATTTTTATTCTTTCTTGAGTAACTAAATATTGATTTGTACATGTTTTTTGTATAGCTCTTAAGTAGATTTTAATAAATTGATTTGTACATGTTTTTTGTATAGCTTATGATCAAGCAGAGACTCCTCCACATATGCAGGTGTGGAGGCTGCTGTAGATATCTTTGCCACAAGATCTCAGCAAATCCACTAACCGAGGTACACAATTTTTTAAATTTGTTAAATTTTGAGGTTCATTATTTCTTATTAAACTTAAATCTACAATATCAAATTTTGTAGGTATATATATGTGTGAAATATTTAATTTGAAAATTAATTATTTGTATGTAACTTACCCCTCGTGAGTCTATTGTTGTCCCTGCGACGTGTCAACAACAAATCGATAGGGATCATGACATTGCGGTAAGATTGCACATGCATTTTAACTAAATTGTACAAGTTTCTAAATTTTGAAGGTATTTTAAAATTTTGGGTGTTAAAAACTTGTTGTTTATGAATGTGTAGGTTAGGTTGCAGGCTTGCTTAGAGACACCTAGGACCACACGGATGAAATCCGTAGTGGCATCTCCCTCCACTACATCCCCAGGTCGTGGACGTGCTACTTCTAGCAGGGCGAAGAGAGGGAAGATGTTTCATGAGTAGATTTATAGTCCACTTGGATGCCACATATATGTGGTCATGAGTACATCTATTCACAGTCCATTGTATATATATCTAGCCTTTTGCGACCGCATGTGGTCCCATATGTACATTATGACACGTGCTTAGTTCGAGATGTATACATACATTATGAACTTATACATGTACATATATATTTTCGAGAGACGCGCTGTCTCTGGAGCACACTTTATTTGATTCTTATATATATATATATATATATATATATATATATATATATATATATATATATCCATGTGTGTTGGTTAAATAAGGCTATAAATTTGGTTATTTTGGTATTATTGCTAACTCTGAGAAAGTGGGTTTTGATCTCTGTTCGGTGGATTTAGTGTATTACTTCTAGTTATATATTTTCTAGTATCTTTCTGATTATTATTTGTGGTATATTTCGTGCCATGGGCATTTTGAATTTTTATTTTTCAAACTAAAACAATATTGTTAGCTCTATATCAAGCCAACTTAAGTATTAGTAACTAGAGATGTGCTATGTATAACGTGCATTGATTCTTGAGGTACCAATTTACATGAAGAAAAAGTAATGAAATGGCGGACTTAGAATTTGGGAGTGAGAAAGATGCTTTAAGCATAGTCAATAAATGTGTAGTTTTACATGTTGGATATTTTTTAAATGTGAGAAATATTGCTTCTCTCCCTCTCTTCAATCATTTGTAGTTTTACATGTTGGATATTTTTTGTAGGTTGATTACTTTTTATTTTTCTCATTATTTTTCTCTAGTTTTTTATTTTGTTTACATGTCACTTCTAAAAATATGAATTATTATATTGATTCCATAACTTCCACACCTTATTTATAATATTGGATGCTCAATTCAAACCAATTATATTACTATGTTAACAAAAAAGTGGTGTTGATGTAAGGCTATAAATTTGATCTGATAAACAAATATGAGAGAAACAATTTACTTAGGATATAACACCATGCCATGCCATATAGAACACCATGCTGGATATAATGTGTATTTGTGTCAATTTTTAGGATATCTTTAATATATAAAATTCACTAAAATATTCTGATCAAAAGGGTTGTAATTTAATTGGTGCACATGTGCAATAGTAAAAGTGTCATGTAGTGTTGAATTCATTAAGATATAAATGTTTAGTACCCAAAATTTGGTTTGGGAACTTGGAAATATAGAATTTTGTACTTATTTTGATATACACTTCATTTATGCATTGTTTTAACAACCATAGGCGCCTTCTTGATCTATCTCGCACCGTATATCCACTAGATAAAAATACTCATACCTAATTTTTGTCATACTCTAGACACACATCTGAATACAACTAACCACATCCTAGATCACACTCATAGCCCTGGATGTATATCATCCTACCAAGGACAAGATGACAACAACAGATAACATAACAACCAAGTCATTGTAATTTAATTTAAATAAATAAGGAAACGTTGTATTTTGCAAACGGTGGGTCGTGGCACCGAACCGCCTGCCGACACGTCCTGGGTGGCCAGGTGAACGCTAGAGGAGGCGGTGTTTCGGTGCGCGAAAGGGTCGTTGCTTCCGGGCTACTTCGTTCGGGCTTAGTCCCTTAAGAGCCCTGAGACCAAAATATCGTTCAAATTCGACGGGTGACTACTCGGACTCCGTGGCACCTAGAGAGGCCTCGTCTGATCTCGACACCTCGGCATACGGACCCTCTACAATAGCCTCTCTCATTTTTTTCCTTCTCATTTCTGGGTGCTCTCGCTGTCCTAATGTTTGCAAACGCGTGAAATAGTGTAGTTAGAGCGGTGTAAGGTCACAAACGCCGTATTTTGCAAGCGGTGGGCCGTGGAACCGAACCGCTGTGCGGCTGCACGTCCGGGTGGGCAGGTGAACGCTAGAGGAGGTGGTTTTTCGGTGCGCGAAGGTGGCTCGTTGCTTTCCTGCTACGTTGGGCTTAGTCCCTTAAGAGCCCCGAGACCAAAATATCGTTCAAATTCGACGGTGATTACTCCGACTCCGTGGCACCTAGAGAGGCCTCGTCTGATCTGACACCTCGGCATATGGACCCTCTACAATAGCCTCTCTCATTTTTTTCCTTCTCATTTCGGTGCTCTCGCTGTCCTAATGTTTGCAAACGCGCGAAATAGTGTAGTTGGAGCCGGTGTAAGGTTGTGCCAAACTTTGTATTTTACAAACAAAGGTGGGCCGTGGCTTTCGAACCGCCTACACCGCACATCCAGTGGGTAGGTGAACGCTAGAGGAGGTGGTGTTTTGGTGCACGAAGGGTCATTGCCAGGGCTACTTCGTTCGGGCGTAGTCCCTTAAGAGCCCTGAGACCAAAATATCGTTCAAATTCGACGGGTGACTACTCGGACTCCGTGGCACCTAGAGAGGCCTCGTCTGATCCGACACCTCGGCATATGGACCCTCTACAATAGCCTCTCTCATTTTTTTCTTTCTCATTTCGGTGCTCTCGCTGTCCTAATGTTTGCAAACGCATGAAATAGTGTAGTTGGAGCCAGTGTAAGGTTGTCAAACGCTGTATTTTGCAAACGGTGGGCCGTGGCACCGAACCGCCTGCGCCGGCACGTCCGGGTGGGCAGGTGAACGCTAGAGGAGGTGGTGTTTCGGTGCGCGAAAGGGTCGTTGCTTCCGGGCTACTTCGTTCGGGCGTAGTCCCTTAAGAGCCCTGAGACCAAAATATCGTTCAAATTCGACGGGTGACTACTCGGACTCCGTGGCACCTAGAGAGGCCTCGTCTAATCCGGCACCTCGGCATACGGACCCTCTACAATAGCCTCTCTCATTTTTTTCCTTCTCATTTCGGTGCTCTCGTTGTCCTAATGTTTGCAAACGCGCGAAATAGTGTAGTTGGAGCAGCCAGAAGGTCACAAACGCGTATTTTGCAAGCGGTGGGCCGTGGCACCAACCACTGCGCCGGCACATCCAGGTGGGTAGGTGAAAGCTAGAGAGGCGGTGTTTCTGGTGCGCGAAGGGTCGTTGCTTAAGGGCTACTTGCTCGGGCTTAGTCCCTTAAGAGCCCCGAGACCAAAATATCATTCAAATTCGACGGGTGACTACTCGGACTCGTGGCACCTAGAGAGGCCTCGTATGATCCGACACCTCGGCATACGGACCCTCTACAATAGCCTCTCTCATTTTTTTCCTTCTCATTTCTGGGTGCTCTCGCTGTCCTAATGTTTGCAAACGCGCGAAATAGTGTAGTTGGAGCTGCCAGTAAGGTCAGCCAAACGTCAGTATTTTGCAAACGGTGGGCGCGTGGCACCGAACCTTCGGCCGCACGCTCGGGTGGGCAGTGAACGCTAGAGGAGGCAAGTGTTTTGGTGCGCGTGAAAGGGTCGTTGCTTCCGGGCTACTTCGTTCGGGCTTAGTCCCTTAAGAGCCTTCGAGACCAAAATATCGTTCAAATTCGACGGTGACTACTCGGACTCGTGGCACCTAGAGAGGCCTCGTCGATCGACACCTCGGCATACGGACCCTCTACAATAGCCTCTCTCATTTTTTTCCTTCTCATTTCGGTGCTCTCGCATTGTCCTAATGTTTGCAAACGCGCGAAATAGTGTAGTTGGAGCGAGCTGTAAGGTCACAAACATCTTGTATTTTGTAAACGGTGGGCCGTGGCACCGAACCGCCTACGCTGCACGCACGTCCGGGTGGCCAAGTGAACGCTAGAGGAGGTGGTGTTTCGGCGGCGCGAAAGGGTCATTGCTTAGGGCTTCTTCGCTCGGCTTAGTCCCTTAAGAGCCCTGAGACCAAAATATCGTTCAAATTCGACGAGTGACTACTCGGACTCCGTGGCACCTAGAGAGGCCTCATCTGATCCGACACCTCGGCATACGGACCCTCTACAATAGCCTCTCTCATTTTTTTCCTTCTCATTTCGGTGCTCTCGCTGTCCTAATGTTTGCAAACGCGTGAAATAGTGCAGTTGGAGCCAGTGTAAGGTTGCCAAACGCTGTATTTTGCAAACGGTGGGCCGTGGCACCGAACCGCCTGCGCCGGCACGTCCGGGTGGCCAGGTGAACGCTAGAGGAGGCGGTGTTTCGGTGCGCGAAAGGGTCGTTGCTTCCGGGCTACTTCGTTCGGGCTTAGTCCCTTAAGAGCCCTGAGACCAAAATATCGTTCAAATTCGACGAGTGACTACTCGGACTCCGTGGCACCTAGAGGAGTCGTTTTCAAAATTTACAACTTTTTCAAAATTTACAACATTTTCAAAATTTACAATATTTTCAAAATTTACAAACTTGACTTTTCAAAATTTACAAATTTTTCAAACAATGTTCAAGCTTCGAGAATTTAAAATTCTCTACTAACGATACCAACCACGTGAAGGTGGAAGCTTTTCTGGCACCACTAACCTAAACATAAAATTGTTAGTCAAAGAAATTTAAGTTTCAAATCAAAACCATATACTAGATCTATATACATGACATACAAAATACACAAATTTAAAATAAAATATATTCAAACTTAAATCTAGATCTTTAAACTAAAAAAATATATATATATATATATATATATACGCTATATAAATTGAAACTTGAAATTAAATATATACCAGACATGAGCATTGTAAATTCATTCCAATGAACCATCAGGATCGGATCTACTCTGAATAGCAGACAAGATTGCTTCATGATCTGACTCTCGAACCTTCCAAAGAATCTTGTTATTAGGTCTTCCTCGATATCTATACAACTGAATATTTGTCGCTAGAACTAGATGTGAATATAAGAGTATTTTCCTGTGTGTCTCAAAGTCTTCAAACACCCAAACAGAGGAGTTTTTTAATGGATACCGTCGAAGCCAAGTTCCAGTAACTACCACTGACCCTGTAGGATACTCAATCTCTTCGCCATCTATAATAGAAGAAGTCAACTTCTTTCTTTCCTCGATGCAACGACATAAGAAATAGTCTGTTCCTTCTTCATTGTCTTCTGTCGCAATTACTGCAAACACATGTCCTACAAAAAAATAACCAAGGTTGAAAAACTCAAATTTAAATTACATATTAAAATTTCAATGGACATAACTCAATACAAAAATTAAATAAATAACTGGATAAATACCTTGTCGCACCAAAATCGAAATTTCGTCAAAGTCCTTGGATGTTGTAACTTCATCTGCAGAAACAAGTTGTAATGCTTGTGGAGGTTGATAACTAGGAAGCGGAGTTAGAGGCCTACAAATCCATCCTTCCACCCATTCTTGTGAATCACACTCAGCAGTGACAAATTCGATACAAGATGCACAAAAACATGTCAACTTTCTTGTCCATACGGCCCATGAAGTAGCGTCTGAGCTACAAAATGAGTGCATATCACTGGACCCAGTGAGTGTCATACAATCCTCGTAGTTAGCAATATGTTTTTCCTCTATCAACCAAAAAAATCTGCAAACTGTGGAATTTTCTTGAGAACCTCGGGCCATGTTGTTAGTACACCATTCCACTATGCTCTTTGCATCTTTTAATTCAGCACCATCTTTGTACTTCAACTCTTCTCTTGCAAGAGCTCTTTTCACACATGCCCCTGCACCGTCATGCTCTCCTTTTCCATGTCCAGCCTCAGTGAAACTCCAAATATGTTGCACACCCATCTTGACATGCATTCTGCTCATCCAATAAAACATTCGTGCATTCTTAAACTGAGACGTGCAATTATCTGACCATATATAATGTTGTTTGAAGTGGATGTCCCTATCACACAAGTTTCCATAAAATAACTAGAAACACCCTTGCACAAATTCAGTAGAATGAGTACGATCATCATTGATATAAAAGTGGTACTCTCTTAAAATTTTTCGATCATTCTCTGTACTGTCAGGAGAATGTAGAAATGCTATATGCACAAAAATGGCAACTTGTACTGAGTTGTAATATTGCGATTGAACCTCCATTTGTGGTTGCAATGTGTAATTCTCTCGCAAAATCGACCATTGAAACAATAGTACCAATAGGAAATGTGTCTTTGCATAGCTTGAATTGTTCATCCAACCATCAAGCTCTATGTGTATGCCTCGCATACTCATAAACAATTTCATCCTTAAATTTTGTCATAAATTGAAAAATGGGCATTTGTTCTGTAACTAGCTCACACCGTTTCGACTCTTTTCCATCTTTCAACTGGTATGCAACTGATTTATATTTATCAAATTCAACTAAATTATGTCCTATTGTACCTTCAATTTGTTCATGGATGCAACTTTCCAATTTAGGTAATCCGCCGCATGTACTACAACTTCCATCTAAACAAATCGACTATAAAAATTGAACACCACATTCGGATAACATAGTTTGGAATGAAAATAGAACGAATACGTAAAAATTTAGCATAATGCATCGCAAATTCAACATGTTGCCTACAACAAGTGGTGCGAGCATGGTTGATTTTCACATAGAATGGTTTCAACATTTCAAAAAACGCGTTGACTAATTTTAATTTCCAGATTCTCTTATTCAAACTTATGAAAAATTGAGTTTGAGTCATATCTAAGAAATGCTTTGGATGTGGTTCACGATTAGTAGAACCAACTCTCCGCTTTATAACATCTCTTGTATTAGGTGAAACTCTAGTGTTATCATGCCAAAATTTAATACCAACTTCTCTTATAAAGATCGTAATTATTTTTGTCCTTACGCGGTGCTCAGGAAAATGCCCAAAAATCGACATTATTGAGTGATCAAGGATATTACGTCTTTCAATTGCTTTCATTAGATTTTTTCGATTAACTTGCAACATTCGACTTGTTTGCGTAATCAAACGTTGTTTTTTTATTGATTCACTTACAACACTAGTAAGCAAGCAATACGACGCACAATATTACTATCCCTAGTGCGTCTCGACACCAACAAAGTGTGATATGCATCATGAAGGTTTTCAATAATTGTAGAGGTTTGACCACATATGTTAGATGTTGTCAATCCTAAGGTGTTTAATGTAGGTCTCATTTTAATCAATTTCATCAAACTAACCAACAACTGACATCTTTGGGAATCATTTAAATTTTCAAAATGATTATCCCAAATTTCAAAGTGGCTTTTCTTCCGATTTGTGCTCGTAAAGTTTGTCAGACATTGGTTTCAAAATGTTTTCATCAATTTCAATCAAAAATTAGGTTTCTTATGTAAAATCCTAGGAGGTGTTTTTGTCAAATTTTGCTTGTCTATAGTTTCAACATGAATTTCCTTATTCACATTTTCATTGTCTCCTTCAATTTCAACATTTGCTACATCATGAGTATTTAATTCTTCTTCAACATTGACAGTAAAAACTTCTTCATCACGAGTATTTAATTCAACTTCAACATTGACAGTAGAAACATTACCTAGTTCTTCATTACTTACGTAGTTGGGATCAAGATGAACCTCTTCTAGATTCACGAAGTTTCCGCATTCGCTCAGCATTTTCAATTTTGTTGGCCTCTAATTCGTCTGGTGTTTTTTTACTTAATGACTTCCTTTTTTGACTTCGTTTTTTGTCTCCCATGATGTTTTTGCTTTCGGTGATAAAAAAACGTGCCTGGAAAAAGACAGAATTTCACAAGAATTAAATGACGGTAAGGTCAGAGAGTAAAAATCACATGGTAATTCGGACATTGGGATGTGTGTAAATATGATTTATAAAGCGCGAGCGCGCTTTATAAACCACGTTCACGGTATTTTTACAAAAAACCGTGATCGCGGAGCTATTTTCCGAACCTTAGCCTCGGAAAATCTTTGTTTTTCCCCAACCAAAGCTATGGAAGGTCATTATGAAGTGCAAAAGGTCAAAAAACCTCAAATCTGCTCTTCCAAAGACTTGAACCATGCTAAAAAACTGAAAACATTTCACAAAAATGGTGCCATCACGTAGGGTAGACTCTTAGCTTTGTAAAAATATTGTTTTTAAAGTGAATAGAATAAGATAAATATCATTTTATAATTTATTACTAACAATAGGTCCTTAAGACATTTTTTCCCGTGAATGTTCATGTCTACGTTTAAGACTGTAACTTTTGTTTCGCTTATCAAAATATGATAAAAATTATACCATCCCAAGTGTGAACAAATTTTATACACCTTTTAAAAAAAAAAAAATTGATTTCGATATTTTTTGATATAGTTATGGCGGGCAAACGGAAAGCGCTCCATTTTCTAAATATTTTTAGACCACTTTCACGGAAAAAATCATAAAAAAAAAAAATTGCTAAAAAAAATACAAAATAAAATCCATCCCAAGATAGACAACTACATCTAACGTTTCACCAAAGGAAAAAAAAATAACAAGATTTGGTCATCCAAAATGCGGGCAAACGGACTACAATCTTATAAGTTTTTTTGAAAAAAAAGTAAGTCATATAATTTTAAGTGTTTAATATAGCTAAACTTGTCCGTTTTTTACAAAAATTAGTATTTTAGAAACTAGATTCCGAATTCTACGATTCATATTTATATAATTTTTCTAATTTAGAGTGCATGTATAGCTAATAATCCCTACAAGTTGAGATTTCACTGTTTTTTGCAATATGACGTCCACGGATGACCCTATATTTGTCCATCAACTTGGTGCACTTACCCATGGATGTGTTAGATCCTCTCAATGAATTTGTTTGCTCTAGTCACCTCCGTGTCTCGTGTCTTCTCCTCACCATGTTTTCTAACTACTATGTCCAATGGATTTTTAGGTAGATATCCCAAGCATGTTTCAAATGGTGACTTCATAGTGATGTGTGTACTACCTCGGTTATAGGAATGTTGAATGTAGGCTAAGGATGCATCCCAAATCCTTGGGTATTTGCTAATATACCCTGTAATCAACTACACCAAAGTCCTATTCACCACCTTTGTCTTTCCATCTGTCTCATTGATGGAAATTCATGCTCCTCTATATCCTGGTATCCATCTTGTCCCACAAATTATTCCATAACTTCCCAAGAACTTGGAATCCCTATCAAAACAATATACTTTGGCAAGCCAAAATGCACCCATACATTAGCAAACAAATTATCCGTAGCCTCATGTGCTTTTATTGTCTTTTTACATGCCATAAGAATACACATCTTATTGAAACTATCAACAACAACAACATAGAGATAGTCATGGCCATGTTTATATATTTGTAATCCTCCTATAAAGTCCATAAAAATGTCCTCCCATGGACGAGTAGGTATTAGCAAACGCATATACAAACCCTCCTTCCTAGTCTTAGGCTTGTTGGTACAACAAAGTTTAGATCTGTGCATAAATTTTGATACCTCTTCTTCGCATATGGGCCAATACACATACCTTTGTAAGTGAGGTAGGCTATTACCAACACATAAATGCCCGGCTAATTTCGAGGTATGTGCTTCCCTCATCAATAGAAGTCTTTATTCTTTAGGCACACAAAACTTCCCCATCGGTAGAGTAGTCCGTCCTGGAGATAATAATCTTAAATCCCCATTCTCTCGGCTCCTTGGGACTACAACTGTTGAAATGTCACCCCAAAGTCTTTGTCTGGGCATATGCCTCTCCGTAAGCTTCCTTCATGAAGGGATTGATCTGAGATATAGTGGCCAAGTAGGAGAACTTCTCGTGTGTAGGAGACCTATACAACATGTATGCCACCAGTTTATATTACCCTTCTTGTGTTTGATCACTAGATGGAATCTGTTTGATGGAACACCATCCATTTATAATGCCTTGCCTTACCGCAATTTAGACTATGCTTGCAAATAGTAAAGAGGCTTGTGGTTAGTACGCATAATAGTTTCTTTACCCAACAAATAACGCTTCCATTTTTTTAATTGCTCGAACTAGTGCATACATTTCCTTGTCATATACTTGAATATCCTTTTACTATTGAAGTGAAAGTTTGAATGATAGCATATGGGTTTACCTCCTCGAAGTAACACTGCGCCCATAGCGTAATCACTGGCATCTGTCTCTACTTCAAAAGGCTGCTGCAAATTAGGAAGAGCAAGTACTGGAGCATGACTAATCTTGTATTTCAATAACTCAAAGGATTTGTCTTGTTCCTTACCCCAAGAAAACCCTTACTCTTTGCAACCACCGTGTGTGTAGAGGTGTTACAATCGCAGAGAAGCCCGGAATGAACTTCGCATGTACTGTACTACTCCCACAAAAATCCTAGTCTCTGTGGCTCTTATTGGTGTTGGCCAATTAGTGATGGCTTCCACCTTCTTTGGATCCACTCGTAGCTCTCCTCCTCTAACCACATGCCCTAGACATACAAGTGATTGTTTTACAAATTCACATTTCTTCATATTACAAAGCAATTATTTCTCCCTGAGAACTTGCAAGACTTGTTGTAAATGAGTTAGATGTTCTTCCCATGTGGCACTCAAAATCAAGATATCATCTAGATAAACAATGACACATGAATCTATGAAATCCTACAATACATCATTCATCAACCTCATCAATGTAGTGGGTGCATTGCATAAACCAAATAGAAGTACTAACCACTCATAAAAACCTTGTTTTATCTTGAAGGAAGTCTTCCATATATCCTCCTCCTTCATTTTGACTTGGTGATAACTTGACTTCGAGATCTAACTTCATCACGAATTTGGCATCATGTCAAGCTAGTCCAAGAGATCATCTATGCGGGGAAGTGGATATTTGTTCTTTATGGTGATATTTTTCAAAGTCGGTAGTCAATGCACATTCTCTAAGAACCATCCTTCTTCGACACCATCACAATAGGTGAACTACATGGTGAGGTGCTCGGATGTATCACACCTTGGTCTATTAGTTCCTGGAGTTGTTTCTTTACTTCATTACTCTCCAGCAAGGATTTCCTATACAACCCGATGTTTGGTAGAGGGGATTCTGACAATATCGAATCTCATGCTCTACTTCCCATTTTGGTGGTAACCCACTGGGAGCCTGAAAATTTTATGAAAATACTAAATAATACTATCCAAATATTGTTTTCCCTGGTTAGAAATATCTGAAACTTCTACCCCATCTTGTTTATCCTTTAACAAAAGTAAACAAAACTGATTATGATTTTCCTGAATAAGTCATTTTTCTTGGTTAGCACTCACCATAGTAACTTGTGTCTTATGCTAGTGTGCCTAGATGTTATAGCTAATCCCATCCTTGACCCATATCTGTACTCGGTTTTCCTTCTCATAAATATAGCATCCCTGATATACAAGTAAGGACTCCGAAAACAACATCAAAAGCATCAAGTGGAATAACATCAACTTCCAATACATCAATATACTAGGAATTTATCCCAAACTTGACCTTACATCTTTTTGTTACCTGAATTTCAACACCCTTCTTCACCCAACCCAAAGGATAAGGGTGTGGATGCTCATAAGTCTCAAGACCAAGCTTCTTTACAACTGCTTTAAAAATCAAATTAGACTGAGAACCAAGTATCAACCAAAGCATTTGCCTAAGTTCTCTTTATTTGGATTTTGATATAGAATAGTCTACTCATCTCCTTTTCCTAGTTGTCCATGTTAGTGGCCGTGCATCCAAGCCTCTCGTCTACATCGAGTCATCTTCTATTTCCACATCCCCTTTCGTATTTACATTTGTCATGGACTTCTTTGAGTCCTTGGTTTGGTTCTTTGGATGTAACTTCCAACGTGTAAACATGTAGCGTCAGTATGACCATTGATATCACAGCTTCTTGCAAAAATTCTTGGGATCTTTACAAGTATTTAAAGTAGTGGTAGCTTATTTACCTTTCCCTTTCCAATTACCTTTGTTACTTGTTTTCCGTGATATTTCTTCGCTGATTTGTGGACATCTTTGCCCTTGGATCAACTTCTCCTCGCTTCTTTTCATCATCTATATAGTATGCCTACAGCACACACCTCATTGAGATCTTTGGGAATCGTGGAGATGACATTTCTTCGAAGGTGAGTGTGAAGTTCCCCAACTATTTAGTCAGAATATCCTCATCCTCCAAGTCCGTATTAGCAACATGGCTCGCCTCGAAACTCCATAGTATATTCCTACACACTTTGACCACTTTGCCTTGTCTAAAATACTACCATTTAATCATTTGGTTAGTCTTGTGGCCAATAGGATAGAAGTTAGCTCTAAGTAATTCTTTAAATTCTTGCCAAGATTTCACAATAGGATGTTTCTTCTTTTCACAAGTGGCTAGATGGGTTTCCCACCAAACCAGAGCGTGTCCCTCCATTTTGAGACATGCAAAGGTGATCCTTTGTGCCTCAGTGACATTATGGATGCTAAAGTAGACTTATAATTGTTTTAACCATTTATCAAGCAACTCTGCATCTACTTGTCCTTCAAAGATTTTAATTTCAACTTTTGTCTCAACTTTAAAAGGAGCATGATCATATTTTACCTTCTCTCTTGCATTTGAAGTCTCTTCTTCACGCTCTTCCCCATATTCTTCCTCATGGTGGCTCCTTCCCTCTAAAAAATGTTTCGGCTAAGCCTCCAATCATGAGTTCATGGAGTCTTGTTTGATAAAAATCATCTTCTGCAAATCTGCAAGTTCTTCTTGTCTTCTAAACATCCTATCCATCATGGTCTCCAACATCTCGATTCTACGGACCAAGTTTTCTTCCTCCATTTGTCCCTCGAATTCTCTGTTTCCACTTCCTTATAGAAATATATGGATCACAAGGTAAAGCCTCTTCACCTTTGGATCTCATCATTGTCATACAAATCCAAGAATGAATACCACAATCTTAGATACTTGTTAGCTCTGATACCAAAATGATCTGTAAACTATCTACTTTGGATTTCGTTCACAAAACCACAATTATATTGTTGCCTACTTTCAAATATAAAATGACAGATGAGCTAGTGATTGAATTGTTTATGCCTTAGAACTAAAATTTTCAAGAGAAAAGAATTAACACACACACACGCACATACGCCAGGATTTTTATCCTAGAAACCTCCAAAGGAGGAAAACTAGTCAGGAAGGGAAAACAACTCTTTCTTCCCTTTTTATCTTATTGGCCAATTCAAAATATAAGAGATATAAACTTTACAATAAGTGAGAAAGGAAATTGACAATGTCTCACACTTCCTCCCAACTACTTGACTACTCTGTTCTCCAACTCTTTCTTCTACAAACTCAATTCCAGCACTTTAGAACTCTTACACTTACTCCCATGAAGTATCTTGCTTGATGATAAAAACACTCCTTCCTACATGTATTTATAGCCTCTCTCATGTCCTCCCATGCACTGGAGGATGGGAAAGGTCATGGAGGAGAAGAGACACAGACAACCTTTCCAATTTTGGGACTGTTCATTTTGAATTTTTAACGTGATCGCTGCCCTGGCCGAGCGGTGGTTAATGGACCATTACTCTGGCTAGCAAAAGCGGTTATTGGACCACCTCCCGGTTGGGCGATGGTTCATAATCGCCGCTCTACACAAAGCGGTGATTTTGTTAACATAAAGACAGAACCTCTATTTCTTCATTTTCCTTCTTTGTTGTTGGTTGATTTGATGAAGTAGAGTCATTTTGGATCCCTATGGATCATCCGATCTATTCTATAAATACAGTCCCGAGGCATCATCGAATCAACTAAGCTCTTTCCAACCCTTCTTTGCACATTAGGGTTTCATATTTTATCTACTTAGTTGTTTGGGTCACTTTCTTTATTTATTTATCTATCATTTATTGCTTTACATAACATCTAGATTAAACTAAATTAGGTCTCCTATTTCCACTTTAGTTTAATCGCTTTTCTTTTGTTTCCTATTTTTAACATTGAGTTATCGGTTGGCATATTTGCCTCTTTTTTATGTATAAGTGTGGATCTAAAAAGGGATCTAGATGCAAGGTGATACAAATCTCAATGATAATTTGAAATGCATTCACAATCAGAAGCGGGATTCCATAAATCTTGATTTTCAAACAAATTCTAAAGTTGAACCCAATAGATACAAACAATGAGCCACTCCCACCTAACAAAAAAAATATCGTTATCTGTGATATGTAACCTCTCTTTGTTGTGAATTGGGCCAATACTATTTATATTATCTAGTTTTGTTCTTGTTCAAGTAATCTAGTTGGGTCATAGTTTTGCACGATGAAAAAATCAAAGTGTGTTGTTTGATTATTTGGCTATAATAACTTCATATTTTTAGCTTAATTCTTAACGCCCATGTTCAATATATTCCATTTTGACATAAAATGAATGACTTTGAGGAATTGTGTAAAAAATTTATAGTCTTCATAATGATCAAACTTTGATATTATGATAGAGATTGGTACTGCGTTATCAAAGTTATTAAGGGAACACTAAGCTCATAAAGAATGCCTACAGGAAATTTTCTTCCGGAAATTGATTTGTTACCTATAGATTGTGCCTATGCTCTGTTTCTTGTGATATGAGGAGTTACATGAAATAAAACTCTAAGTTTACCTTATTTTATTCTTTTATTTTGAATTTTGATTCTCTATTAATGAATCTATAACCACATTCAAGTCGTTTCTATTTACAATCAAAATATAAACTTATATTATCTATAAATAAGAAGACCATTAATACCACCATGACCTCTTGTTTGTCCATTTCATAAAATGTAACTTACCTTGTGCGCTAAAATTACCATGCAATCACTATTTATAGGAAACAAAGACCAATAAACAAAGAAACCAATATACTCTAGGACAATTGTGTGAAGTGAGTTAAGACTTCGACAATATTTTGCATCGTGCATTCTTTCAAAGCACAATATCCATAATTATGCCTTTCTTTTCCAACTCAAATATGATTGTGACAGGCTAGTAAAAAAAAATCATAAAATTTCAATGTCGCAAAAATTCAATTAACAATTTAGAATTATTTGAAATAAGGCTAATTGAAAACATGAAACATTACAAGCTCAATGGTGATTTAGATACTTAAAGCTAATATTCATAGTGTAATTTCTTGGAAAAGTGTTAACGTTAAGGAACAATGGAACCTTTTCATAAATTTATACATGTAGACACATCAATTTCACACATATCCTAAATCAATTAATTTCACCATTCCATTTCCCACAAAAACACATTGAATTAATTTATGTTAATCGAATAATTAATCTGTTTCAACCCCTAAATTAAACCCAATCTTCCTCATATGCCAAATATTCCCCATGTTCCCCCACTTATGAATTAAATATTCACGTTAAATTGTAGACCATTCCTCATGTATCCCATTCACCTAATCATGTTTACTTTTCCAAATTGTGATTACCCAAAACCCCCAAATTAATCCCACTTTAGGACTATAAATAGAGCCTCACCCCCTCTTTCAGAATAAGCTTGAATAATCATGTCAGAGTTCTTACATCCTTTAAGCATAGAACATCCCTCCACCTCATCCTAATGCCTAAATAGCCCCATTTTAATCATCCAAAATCCATTATCCCCTTTATCCATTGGTGCAAATTAATTCGATCTTCTTTGCAGAGAAGATCTTGCTCCAATCGAAGGAAGCACCTACATTTTGAGAAATCTAGGCCCATCCACATTAAGTTCGCCCATTCTGAGGTTTTCTAGAATCGCAAAGGAGAAGGTATCTAGTTAGTTACTTTCTTGTTATCGAGTGTATTTTCCTAGCTCACATTTTGGCACGCCCGATGGGACTTACCCACGACTTATTATTTTTGGTCTCACAACTCGTTACTTTATCCATCGTTTACCTACTGGTATTTGTTGTCATAGTTTCATTCTTTGTTCCATATGGTATTCTTTGGCTAATGTTTACATTGTGGGAGATATTATTGCTATGTGCCATCTTATTGTGTATATACGAGGTTCGATATGCGATGGACACTTTGCTTACCACATCGTGAACCTCTTCGGTAGGAGTCATTTTTCTAGCATTTATTTTTTGTTGCTTGTCTTAATAACCCCTTTGTGCATTGTTTTAACATCCTTGGATATATGCATACATATTTTGGCTTTTTTCTTATCATTTTTTTGCCGCTTTACTTATCTCGGTGTAGGTATCAAAAGTATAAACATGAATCAAGACTAAAACTCTTTTTATTTGTGTCGTTTTAATTTATCTTATCGCAGGGTATCCAAAATCTAAAAACCAACAAAAACCTTGATTTATAGTTGTCGTATATTTTGATATTTTCTTAGGAACATTTCATTTTCAAAGCTCACACTAGTTTACACGGTTTAGTATTGTCTCAGCTTCTTTAGGATCTTGTAGTTTATCATAATTTGGGGAGGTGGTGTTCTTTCTCATTTTTGGTTTATATTAATTCAAGATGTTATTCTCTATATAAACACCTGCAAAAAAATTATTATTAAATAAAACAAAACAAAAAAATTACTTAGAACCCTTTCCTATATTACCCCCTTTCCCCTACCACTCACCAAGTTGACTCTACCCCTCCCCACGTCCCCATGCACACTCCCGACTCATCCCACCCCCAACCCCTCCTCAATCCCAACCCTACGTTGCCAACACCCATCCTCGAGCTCCCACGCCCGGCCCGACTCCCTCACGACCCATCCCACCCTGCACCACTCGGCCAACCACCCACACTCCCCGATCCGCAACTCTCCTTGGTCACTTGACCACCCACACTCAACTCTCATAGTCCCGACTCCTAACACCCTCATCCCAACAACCCCAAACCCTACCACTTAACCACACTACCTAGCCCATCCCCGATCCACTTTGTCTCATCGAACCCGACCCACTCTGTCTCACACCCCCTCCATGTATCTCTCCCCCTCACCCCTCCAATTCATCTCGGATCCATCAAAACTTGTCCCAACCCATTACCCTACACTCACCTTGGATTTTGTTATCTTGTAAAATTGACAAGGGCAATTTTACAGGTAACCATACCAAAATTTCTGTTTTGGTCCCCTGAGGAGGTCTATTGACATTCAAAATGGCCTAAAACTCCCTTCGAAAATCAAGTTTTAAGAACTTAGCCATTTTTAGCTTTTCTAAACTAGGCGCAAGAAATGTTGTGTCGACATCAAGAAATGTGCGCCCCTTTGAAAACCCTTTCGCGTGGAAATAACATGTCGACACTCCGAAATATGTGCCACTTAAAAATCCCTTTGGCGCTGGAAAACTTGTGTCAACATTCAGAAAGTCGTGCCTCTTTGGCGCTGGAAATATCATGTTGTCATCAAAAAAATGTGCGCTAAAGTAAATTTCCTAAGGCGCTAGAGATATCATGTCGACATCATGAAAGTTGCACCCTTAATAACCTTGGCGCTAAAATCGTCATGTTAACATCATGAAATATGTGCTTAAGGCGCTAAAAACTTTATGTCAACGCCAATTAAATTGTGCCAAGGCGCATTTGCACCTGTGTTGACACTCTGAAATATGCCAAAGAAGGTGGGTGGAATAATAAATGCCAAATTTTCTATATATAGGCGCCCGACACCTATCATTTTCATGGATTTGAAAATTGTGAAAAGAGTTTCCTCTATGCCTGTCAGCTATCCTAGTCACCCCGCATGTCATTTGTCGAGTTTGTGGACCCCAACGTCATCCTTCATCTTTTATAAAACCGGGTAAGTGGCTTCTGCCTTCCTTGTTGTTGTTATGATTTTGTTTTTGGTTGTGTTAGGTTTTTAGGGTTGTTAAAAAGGATTAAATCTAAAAAGAACACATTTACAATCTGCAACTCAGCCAAAACCGCTTTGCCTCTCCTTCTAGATCTGTAAATCTGCGAAGGCTCTGCCTCCGAAGAAGCCATCCTTTATATATCTGCTTGCTGCCTTGCAAAAAGTCCCTCTCCTCCCTGCCATTTTGCAAAACCAAAAAGAGAGAAAAAGTCATGTGAAAAGAGAGGAATCTGCCAAAATCACTCAACTGTTAAAACCCTTGGCGCACCTTTTTCTTGTTACACCTCCCACAGTTGCATTGTGGCGCACTGTATCCTCGTGTAACACATGCTCTACCCACACCCAATATAAAAACACTTAGCAACTTTTGTAAGGGCGCAGTGCATCCTGCACAACATCAACATTGGATGTTGTGTGCTCCAAATCCACACCAAGCACTTTTCCTTTGGCGCATTGATCTCCTTTGCAACATCTTCTGAGATTTGCACTTGGACACACTTAAAACCCATGCAATATAGACATTTCATGTGCCCCACTGAAGCAAATTTCCTAAGGCGCAGCGCATGCGCATGATCTCGACATCAACATGCCATGTCAGTGTGTTGTAAACCACACCCCACACCTTTCTCCTTGGCGCTAAAAATTTTTGTGCAACACTCCTCAAAAGTGCACCCTTTCTAAACTAAGCGCAACTTTTCTCCTATCAACATTGGTGCATCTTTTTCCATGTCAACATCCTCAAAAGTGTGCCCAACCTTTTTAAGCCTCTACAACATGTTATGAACTTGCACCTTACGCCCTAAGCCTTATAAATTGCTCATTCTTCTTTCTATAAGCTTTTATTATGAATAACATGATGGTTGACATGGCTCTTCTATGTTGGACCTCCTTGATCCTTCTTGCAGAACAACAACAACCATCCTTGAGCTCACACATGTCTTCATCAAGCAAGAAACCAACCAAGTCTAAAGGAAAAGCAAAGTTGACAGAATAAGAGATGAAGTACAAATATCAGAAGGTTAGGATGCCTAACTCATATGCAGAGAGTGATCTCGACATCAGAGACTCCGAGCTTGGGCATATTGATATGGAAGACTTCTGGGTGAGAACCAACCAGGCAACTAGTGGCCCCTGGATGAACAAACTAGTGGGCAATGGATTGCACTTACACTGGCTAATACTAAGTGTGTAAATAATGAGTTCATCATGTTGGTGGCTCGATGCTATAACAAGGACACAAGATGTGTCGAAGATAAGGAGGAAAGATGATCATTGACCTCACAACTCATCATTTTGAAATAACCCTGGGCATTCCTCATCACAGGCAATATGTCGCCATAAGCCTAGAAGACTATAAGAAGGCATGGGACGAAAATGAGGACAAATGCATGCAAATGATGAACGAGCTCTATCTTAAGAACAAAAGCCGGTGAGTAGATGGCCACAGACCATCCACCGCAGTGACTTCAATGAGGAATTGAGTGATATAATCACCTTCCTGAATAGAGTATTTGGGCTTCCTGATGCCCATTATTTCCATAAATGGATGTTGAGGTACTTAGAGACCATGAGCAAGAATGTGCCTGATTAGCATTTTGGGGGGGAAATCATCAGCGACACCATCTCCCAGAGCTTCAACAGGTCCTAACAACTGGGAAGTTCTATATGAATTCCTACGTTGTATACGCTGCAACATCAACGAGAGATTTCGCAGGCCTAGCTTGGAATGGGGTATGGCCCCAAGTCAAAATATATGAATTCTACCCAGAGATAAGGCTCAAGAACAACATCCCCCAGTTCTCAAAAATCAATGACGCCTTCTTCTATGAGGTGATTTGCCTATTGAGGCCAAACATGAGACATGGTTGAACTAGCCCAAGTGTAATTGTTGTCACGAAGAAATGGGGAGCATTGTTCACATAGTTCCCCACATTCACATATCTCAGGGCTGTGAATTTTGAGGGTGAACTGACAAAGCTACCAAGGTATGCAGGGCCCAAGCTGATTCTCTTGGAGTTGTCAAGGCAACTAATCACATACCACGAGAAGTGCATGAAGAGAAAGAAAGGAGGAACCCCATTCCCCCTTACAGTTGGTCGATACACCTACACCACACTGGCCAAAGCATGGGAAATGTATGCTGAGCTTGAATTGTTGAATCTAAAGCACAACTTCCTAGCAAGGCCCACCTTCGATTGTTAGAGTTGCCTCCCAAAGGCAAAAATTGATCCCATCCATGTTCCTGAGATCGAGGACATCTACATCGACCTGACACATGAAATAGATATCAGGCAAAAGGATCACTCCCGGCTAGCTCTGGCAGAGATCATCCATTATGGTGTAGCCATCATTCCAAAAGGATTCCAAGAGCCTGATCAAGAAATTGATCAAGTTTACCTTGACACGGATGGGGATGATTGGTCGTCATTCACAGAGATCGATAGAGCCAAGGTGTCAAGACCATTCAGGAAAGGGTCAAGCCCACGTTGCAGCACACCAAACATTGGTGCAAATATAATGGTCTCACCTACCTCAAGGTAGATTTCACTACTTCTCCTTCAGGTAGAGCACCTCCAAGAATGGCCCAAGTGCTGAAAGGAAAAGGAAAAGATAAGGAGGGAGAACCAAGCAAACAGGAAGAAACTCCTCAAAGCCCTCCTACTACTTTTGAGAAATAAGTGGTCGACCTGGTGTCTCCAGGTAAAGAAGAAGAGACCACCAAAGTTTCAACAGATACATCCACCCAGGATGTTATCATAGCTACAACTACTGAGGTACCCACCATTCCTTCTTCCGCTCCTTCTCCTCCCCTTATCGTTCAAGCATCTATTCCTATGGATGTGTCTTCTTCTCTCCCTTCCTCCCTTCCATCTCCCACCTCTTCCATTTTCTCCTCTCTCACGGATCTGTCACCCAGTGTTCCCTCCATTCAATTGCAGATCCCTTCCATTTCCATGTCCTTTTCTTCTCTCTGTAGTAACTCCAGCCCCACAAGTAGCAACGAATTGGACTCCTTGTCGATGCCACCACCAAGTGTCTCAACGTTCTTCCCTACGGCCTCTTTAGTTGCTTCCCCTTTCACCTCGTTTCTTCTTCTATTCCTCTACTCCCTCTCCCATAAGTCCAAGCTGGATCTCTGACCATCTGGGTCAACAAAGAGAAAGGTTCCCATAACACCCATGGACTTCTCTGTCATTCCAAAGAAGGGACCCAAGAAGTAGAAAGCTATAACTCGCTTCTCTAAGAGTGTTTTGGGAGAGAGAGTCATGGAGATTGCATATCCGGATCCCACCAAAGAAAAGAAAGATCTATCTCCTACAGACTTTACAGTGACCCAAGTCACGATGGGAACCTCATATGAAATCCTACAAGGAGAGGCCTTATCTATTGTAGATGCTCTTTATAAAAAGCTTCAAGAAGTAAAAGAGGAGAAGAGAATACTCAAGGAGCAAAACAAACATCTCCTCCAAGCTTTACAGAGAATGGGCAACACTCCGCCTGTCACTGCCACCGAACCTACTGAAGTTCTTAGTCAGGATAAGATAAATGAATACACCAAGATTGGTGAACAAGGCACGGCAGTATCCTCTGGATAGAGTGAATCCTTAGAGATAGTGAGGAAATGATCAAGAAATTCATAGGGCTCTACCAGGATATAGATCAGGCAAATAAGGAGCTACAAGCAAGTAGAGTAGGTTCCCTCTCCGAGGAGTTAGACAATGCCAGTTGCAACATGAAACATTCCAAGTAATGGTTAACTACTCATTGACGACCTATTAAAGGTCAGTGTCATCAATCACCCGCGAGCACATAACAAAGCTCTCGTCGCTTTAGATTATCGGGTTGATCAAATGGAATATATCCTAGAGAGGATAGATAAAATCAAGGACGAAGCCCTGGATGTAAAATACAACATGGAGTAGACGGTTACAAAGATGTCTCCAGGGATGCTCAGTGAATCATTCACCTTGAGGGAGGCAGATGATACAATCCAGCTCTTCAAGGCTATCGCAACCCAAGGTTTGGTGCCAGAGGTCACTTTTGACCGAGAATCAATCAATAACCTTCTGGCTTGCTGTGATTTCATTGGCTTCCTGATCGATGCGTGCGAGGAATACACCAGTTACCTGACAAGCTCAAGAATGAAAAGGAAACTTGTCGAAGTCATTGGCGACCATTTCAAGGGTCTAGATCATAATCAACTTCAGACAATGATCAGCAAGTTTATGGAATACCAAGCTCAGTGTCACATCGCCTCTCCTGATTAGAAGCAAGACACTGTTTAACAAAGAGATGATGAGGAGTAGTTTCTCCTCTGGTGTACGCTTCGATCTTTTTTGTAAAAATATTTAAAAAGTATGTTGGCATTTACAATGACATCATCTATGTTGCATCATGGGATGTTGCCATCCAAAACTTGCCCAAAGTCAACTTTTGACTTTTTAGATATTTTGTAAACATCTTGTAAGATATTTTGTAAATAATGGTTGGTTTCTTTTGTCTTCTTTCTCCTTCTCCTTCTATAAATACTGGAATACTTGTTGTATTCCAAGTGGACATTTTTGTATGAAAAAAGAAGTGAAGAAAGAAAGACTTTGTGATTTTCTTGTAATAGAAGAAATATTAATATATATGTTTAGACTTTGTGCTCAATATATGTGTTATTTGCATCAGATCTTTCTTAAGTTAGATCTATGTTTTTGTTCTATTGGATTCCTTCTTATTATCATCATATGTTCATCAGTATTGCTTTATTTGTTTATGCAAGTAAGTTTGGCTCTGTTTACTACCAGCCCAAAGCATAAACCTTCTGACCTTTCCATCTTGGAATTCATTTCTTTTCTTCCTTCAGATCTACCCTCCTCTGTTCCTTCCTCTTACATTTCTATTCGCAGTCGGAACTACCTCTACTGGGATGAGATCCCAAACCCCCGAAGTTAGAATAGTGTAGATTTGCACATATTCTTGCTTGATAGAATAACAATAAACTAGTTTCACTTTGTTGTCTCAAAGAGGGGCTATGCCCTGCACATTGTTGGCCTGTTTCCCCACGACTGCCTAACCGAAATATTTTCAAACCAACAGTTTACGCCAATCCACACAACCCCCTACACCAAAACATAGACCCTCACACCACCATTATAACCCTACCCACACCTATTGCAATACACCCACCTCACCCGCTCTCAATTTAGGTTTAGGTTTTTCATTTAGTTTTATTTTTTATTTTTAGGCCAATGTCAGACTACGATATATTAGCTTGTGTCTAAACTCATAGTATTTTTTATCCCATTTAGATTATTTTAATCTCAGTTTGTAAGTGACATTTTAGATTCAAATACAATTATTAATTACCTCTGTTCCTAATCGTTCTAGTGGTTTACATTAAACTTAGCATTTAGTTTCTCAAGCCTTTTTTTTAAATCTTTGTATATGGTTTTGTATTTTTAGACTTTAGAATCTAGTACTTACTTTTAGCTAGTAATTAATTAATTTAATCTAATAACTCATTTAATCTAGTAATTCATTTTATTTGGTCATTAATTAATCTAGTCTTGATTTCAATTACTATCATTATTAATTCTCTTAATTAAATCCAAAATCATTTTAAAAACATTTTTCAATCAATATTTTCGTACTTAATTAGCTAAGTATGTCCTTTCCAAAACACAAAAACAATACGACCTTTAATTTTTTTCCTTATCCTATTTTCCGATTGCGTGATTTATTGTGTTATTTAATTTTGCAATATTTACGACACTTTCGTTACCTTCCTTCGTTGTCAAAGACTAAATTTCAAAACTTATACATGAATCAAGCCTCTACGTTGCAAATTTAGGATCCCTAGACGCTTCGACAACCTTGGTGTCATTTTCTAATCATTTTTAATTGTCTAAGCACCTTGCACTAGTGTCTAATGCTTTTGGGTCAATCTTGTCAATGTATTGTTGTCGTTATTTTTTCTTTTTGGTGAAGCTAGTTGCTAATCACAACCCTTAGCACATAGGCTCTTGTCTCACACTTGTTACATGTGAACTTGACAATCAAGAACACAACGGTGTTGTCTTTTATCATTCTCTCTTTGTTCGTCGAGAAAAACTACTGACCTTTGTTGTGTAGGACCATGTCATTTGAAGTTTAATAATTTTAGACTATTAACATTGTCTGTAGGATCCTCTAGCTTTGTTTTATGTTTCTAACTATCGTCTTGATCATTATTTTATTTTATTTGCATGATTAATATTTGTTTGATCCTCGGTTGTGTATGTTCCTTTCCCGCACCTTCGAGAGATCTAAAAAATAAAAACAACCATGATTGTTTTTCTAACACTTATTTTATGAGACAAATAATTATTTGTTCTCTACAGACCACGCCACCGAAATTTTGCCAAAAACAAACAAAATGTTTAAAGCCTCCCCACAAAATTACCTCCATTTAAAGAAATTTTTGAAACCAAAAAAAAAAAAATAAGACGCTCAATTACGTTGTCATTTTTTGCGCTGATTTTATTTCAAATTAGAAATAAGTATGTTATTAATCACATCATCATTTATTTTTACACGTAGCAGAAGTGGATTTCATCACCACCTATGCTACACTGGTGATGTGGACTTCACTACCACACACCACCGCAGATTGCATTCGCATTGCACTCTAAGACCTAGTCTCATCACAAAGATTTGGTATATACAGTGCCTTTGGGAAGCATTTACGGGTGAATCGCGTCAAAACTACTATTGCACTTAATGCCTAATACAACTGTAAAAATGAATCTTGGGCATCATCCATGTAAATCTTCGGGAGTAATAAGGACACCATACACACTTCCATCCCTCCATCACCTTCCACCTTTTCACATAAAGATGCCTTAGACGTGGTGATTCACTCCAAAGTAGGCAAGTAAGAATTGGTGAGTCTTTTTGGAGTGATAAGAGCCTACATCCGCCCATTTCACAACATACTACATGTTGCATAAAACAATGATTATTCCTGATGGATCTACCTTCTTGAGCCAAAACAATCAAATGAACATGATGCTTTATTTGTAAACAATTTATTTTAGCATTGTTCTTATCATGAAACTTGGATGATACATATGTCATTGAAAATTTCAAAGTCCTAGAGTGTTCCACAAAAACATTTCCAAATCACCCCAACATCAAACAGAAAAATGAATCAAATTGAGCAATGAAAAATATTACATTAAGGACTCATTAGCAAAGCAAACAAAATCATCATAGCTCATTTTAAGCTATATCAAAATATGTATTGAGTGACTTATTTGAAACCACTCTTTTTTCAAGCTTGTTTAAGCTCCCAACACAACAAAATACCTCATAGCTTGTTTGAGCTATATCCAACTCATACCTAGTGACTTGTTTGAGATCACTTTGTATAGCTTATTTTAGCTACACTACCAACAAATATGTCATATCTTGTTTAAGCTATATTTGACTTACATTGAGTGGCTTGTTTGAGCTCACTCCATAGTTTATCCGACACAAATCCCTTCATAGCTCATTTTGAGCTATATCACAACCGTGTTGAGTTAACTTGTTTGAGTTTACTCTTCCCATCAACACTCAAGAGCTTATTTAAGCCAAATCCCACAAAACTTGTGCTAGCTTACACCTATCTAATCATGGTGTTCACATGTAATCATAGAGACCCTCTAAACCCTAAAAATGACAATGAATAGGTTACACAACCAGAACTCACTCACGAAGAACATGAGTAAGTAGATAAGTTGTTAGAACAAAACAAGAATGAATACCTACGTATCCTAGCCATGGGAGTAAAACTACCTCCTAATTTTGGGACTGAAAACTTAAACAAACTTATAGACAATGGTGAATCAAGTCACCACAATGAAATACCAAATAACCCGAATAACTCTTCAACCAACGAGTTATTTACCAAAATCCAAGAGTTAACAAGGAAACTTGAGCAAGTAACTTCTAAATCTGAAAGGTTACACGATCACAATCCAAAACCACCTACTCATAAAGTCCTTGATAACCCATCCCACGACTCTCCATTCACACAAGAATGGAAACATATGAAAGAAACCATTCAGGGGCTACAAAAACAATCAAAACAGTTCAATTTTGAGGAACTATGCCCCTACCCATTTGATAAGGAAATGTTATGATTACCATTTTCGTCATCCTTCAAAACTCCAAAATTTGATAAATACAAAGGAAAGGGTGACCCCTGTGAGCACATGAAAGAATTTTTCATGCAATGTTAGGAAGTATCTTATCATGACATATATATTTTTATGACTTTTTCCTAAGAGTTTAGGAGGACATGCCTTAGATTGGTTCCTTCATCTTCCAAAAGGGTCAATCACAACTTTCGCAGACCTATCGAAAAAATTTGTTAAACATTTTCCTTTAACCTAGACTTTGAAGTAACCATGCTCAATCTTTACGACACTAAGCAAAGGAACTTTGCATCCTTTTTACAACATTGGTAAGGGATTACAAGAAGATTCCCCGCTCAATACTAGAAAGACAATTGGTTAACATCTTCATCAAAAACATCATTACAGAGTTATCATTTCATATGCAGATGCACTATTTAAATAATTTTGAAGAAGTCATTGAAAAAGGGACACAAATCAAGAAATCCCTCAACACCCTTTAGGACCAACCCCCAGGGACGCACCTCAAAGCCAGGAAAATTCAAATTCTTTAATCGAACATAAATGTAGTCAATGATGGCATCACCGATTCTCACTACATTCAAAACATTCAAAATAATCCACCCAACACAATTAAATCCAACAAACAACCAATTGTCATCCCTAGAAAAGAATCCTCCTCGTGATAGGCGAAGACAGTTCACTCCACTTGGAGAAATCCTATCTAGCATCTTTTGTCACTTAGAAAATGCAAACATGATCTCATACCCCATCGTCAAACCCTTCAAAGAAGGGAAACCCAAACCGAATTGGTATAAAGACAATGAATATTGTGAATACCATCGCATAAAAGGGCACTCTACATATCGATGCATATAACTCCACCATTATGTCCAAGACTTGATCGAACACGGAGACATAGAGGTTGAAAATACCTCCGATATAAATACCCCAACAAAAACTCAACATGTTCAAAAACCCCTTCCCTAAACACGATGATAATTTGAAGGACAAGGGCCAATCATCAAACAACGTTGAGTATGACTCAGTCATCTCGACCATAGACTATGACCAAGATCTAGTGGCTACAATAAAGATCAAAACCAACTATGCAGTCACCACTAGATAGAAAAAAGTATGGGTCCCTACTACAAACAATATGCTACTTCTTCTCCCATACCACCTCCTCATCCAATGTCTAATTCCACCACCACTTCCACTTCCCAACCTACGCCTTCATTCAACATCGTCAAACAATTAGAAAAGACTACAACACAAATTTCCATCATGGAATTACTTAAGTCTTCTCCCACATTACAACGTATCCTTACAAAAACATTGAATGACGCTCGTGTCCCACACGACATAAACTCACAATAATTCCAAGCTCTAATCACCAATATTTCAACACCCAATCCCATTCTATCATTCTGGTCTGTTGACCTCCTTAACCCCAACCTTATTAACAATCAGTCATTATACGTCGAAGCTTTTATCACCCATCAAAAGGTTAAACATGTATTAGTCAACAACAAAATAACATTGAATATTTTCTCCATGAAACTCTTACATTGTCTTGGTTACACTGAAGAATACTTACAAAATTATATCATAACCATTCGTGGGTATGATGGTAATGAAAGAAATTCTAAAGGAACAATCACTTTGCCTCTCATGGTTGGACCAATTACTTTAGACACGTTATGTCATGTGGTAGATGTAGAAGTCTCATACAATGTTCTCCTCGGTCTCATACAATGTTCTCATGGTTGGACCGATCACTTGACAAGGAATTTACATTGCGTGTTGATGTCCAACCCTTCAAATATTGCAAATTCCTCAAAGGATGGTATCTAAATGCTCACTCATGTCTCTGTGGCAAAGAAATATGCCCCCTCGTGCATAATCTCATTCTTTGATAGAACGTGTTTCGATCTAGATACACTTCCAAAACACACTCCAAAATCATACAAGAGTCATCCTCATGAATCTACTAGTCAACCATCATCTTCTAATCAACCAATGTCTCCCAATCCATCTTCTTCTGCTAATCAACCCTCTTTGTCTAACAACATTCCCCTTTCACTAAACAACCATCCTCTTTGCCTAGTCAACCTTCTTCATCTAACAACACCTCTTTTATTAAAATACCATCCCCTTTAGTTAATCAAGATTCATCCTCTAATCCACCCTCCTCTTCTTATAACCCATTCTCTCCATCTTTCAAAACTACCAAATTGTATGCTACATCATGTGAAGTATCTACTGGTCCCTCAACACATACATTCAAAATCATTAAAAAGGCTGCGGTGAATACCAATTCCAAGACATTGTGAACTCTTTTTACATCAACAAATCCCCACAAACCTATGGCAAACCCAATGCTCCGCATCTTAGAATCCATCCCACTTACAAATTGGGTCAATCAGTTTGGAAGAAGTTTGGTTATCTAGACAACAAACATATTCCAAGTTCTTCAAGATCTTGGTTATACGATGATGACGAATTCACTCCCTGTTATGAGTCCCCTCAATTTACCAAAGCCCATCGAATGATGAAAAACATGCGATGGAAGGGTAAAGGACTCAATCCAAATGAACAAGGTCATTTAGATCTGATCACTTACACCAAAAATCATGGTAAACATGGCCTTGGTTTCAAGATACTTAATGCAGCTCCTGTATTAATATCGAGTGACAATAATGACACTAGTTTTGATAGTGACGTCGGGTCTATGCACAAAGCCTTTTTGAAGACCTTTCTGAAATGAATCTCTACTTTGAACATTTATCCATTAATGTCATTAATTTGAGCTTCTTCATCCAAATCTCATTGACCATGACCAATTACATCATGTGGTCATGGACATGTTTCAAAATGATGAAGCCATTGAAGAGTTCCTTGGAACTCATGATCAATTCCCCCTTTCGACCATAAAAAGGATTTGAGATTAACCTTGATGAATTTTCCTACTTTGGAGAAGAAATAGAATATTTGGATCCTCTACCTTTGGAAACCTTAGATAAGAAGCGAAAACAAAAATATCGATAAGCAAAAATCTCGTCACCACCCTATCCAAAAACATATCAATAAAAGAAATCACAAACAAAACACATGTGTTAATTCCCTAAATCACTTGAAACCGATGAATTACATTAACTAGTCACATCATTTTCCAACAAGGATACATCCAAAATGATGGTTGAGGAAACCAAAGATATTAACATCGGTGCAGATTCTAACAACACCAAAATTTGCAACTCGACATCAACTGCCTAACCAAAAATGCATAGAGTTCACAGCACTCCTCATTGAATTTCAAGACATTTTCGCATGGACCTACAAAGATATGCTAGGCTTAGATCCATCTCTCATAGTACATCACCTTGTGGTGCATCTAGATGCAAAGCCTATAAAATAGAAATTACGTAAAATGCACCCCAAGGTAGTGTTGCTTGTAAAAGTTGAACTTCAGAAACTATTAGAGGCAGACTTTATAAGACCTATTGACTACTCTAAATGGATATCCAACATAGTTCCTATAGCCAAGAAAACTCCCGGCATTAGGGTATGCACAAATTTCCATGATATTAACAAATCTTGTCCAAAAGATGACTTTCCTCTGCCCAATATAGACATGATTATTGACTTTACGAAAGACCATGAAATGCTCTCCCTAATGGATGGATTTTCTGGCTATAATAAAATACGCATCGTTGAAGAAGATCAACACAAAATGACGTTTACTACACCATGGGGCACCTTCTGTTATAAGGTCATGCCTTTTGGACTAAAAATGCAGCTTATGTATCAATGAGCCATTACGGTTATCTTTCACGATATGCTACAAGATATCATGGAAGATTATGTTGACGACATATTAGAAAAATCTAAAACACGGATATGACATCCAGGTGTGTTGAGACGCATCTTTGAAAGGTTGCATGAGTATAAGGTTCACCTTAATCCAAAGAAATGTGTATTCGATGTAACTTCTAGAAAGTTATTAGGATTTATTATCTCATGAAGAGGTATAGAAGTTGATCCCGCAAAGGTCAAATCCATCATGGAAATGCCTCCTCCCCAAAATCTCAAACAATTACATAGTCTCCAGGGAAAATCCAATCCATTCAATGTTTCATATCATAATTAGTTGATAAATGTCATCATTTTAATCAGTTGCTTAAGAAAGATACACAATTCCAATGGAATCAAGATTGCCAAGATTCTTTCACTAAACTCAAAGAATACCTCTCCAGTCCACCTATCCTTATGTCACCAATCGTAGATAAACCCATGCTTCTTTATACATCTGCCACTGAGCATGCCATAGGAGCTTTGCTAGCACAACACAATGATCAAGAAAAAGAATAGGCTATTTATTACCTTAGTCAAACACTTATTGAACATGAGGTACGATATTCCCAAATCGAAAAAGTATGCTTGGTAAGTAGCTTTTGCATTCCATAAGCTACATCATTACTTGCTCAATCACACAACCAAATTGATCACTAAGGTCAATCCCCTCAAGTATCTCTTGTCTCGACCCATTCTCATGGGAAGAATGTCTAGTTGGGTCATCCTACTTATTACATTTACGTTGAGTTTGTCCCTCATAAAGCAATTAAAGTACAAGCTCACAGAGATCAACTTGTTGAGGCACCTCTTCCTGGAACAAAACCACTTCATTTTACATTTCCTGATGAAGATATTTTATATGTATACATCGTGCCAACCTATACTTTATTTTTGATGGATCTGTAACCTCCATGGATCAGGAGCTATAATTTTTCTTATTACACCTAGTGGATATGTTATCCCCAAGTCATTTCAATTATCATTCTTGTGTACCAATAATATCACGAGTATGAAGCCCTCATAGCAGGATTAAAACTCGCTATATCATGAAACCTTAAAGAGTTGGTTGTATTTTGAGACTCTTTACTTATCATTAAATAAGTTACTGATGAGTACCAAGTCAAGGATGAAAATCTTATTCCATATAAGCGCATGGTAGATAGCCTCGAAGCTATTTTCAATTAATTAGCTTTGATCAAATCCCTAGAATTTGTAAAAACCTGTAAATGCTATGGAAACTATTGGATCTCTGTTAGAAATCGCATCCAATCAACCCCAAGAATTATTTTTCAGTAGAACATCTCTTAATGCTTGCTTATGATCTACCTAAAAATACTATGGTATGTGAGATCGTGGGTCCTAATGACCCTTGGTACCATGATATTTATAATTTCATCCATGACAAATCATTCCCTACCAACATGAAACCAAGTCATAAATGTGCTTTAGCACAACATGCCTCTCTGGTTACACCATTTTAGTAGACACTCTCTATAGATGAGGTTACAATGGCACCCTACTACGATGTCTTAATCAAGAGGAGGCCTCTAACGTGCTCACCAATTCCATTCTTATATCTGTGGAGCGTACATGAACGGTATGGCTCTAGCCAATAAAATCTTGCATGTTGGGTATTATTGGCCCACCATGGAGAATGATGCATGTCATTTTGTCAAACGATGTCAAGTTTGTCAAAAACATGGAAACCTTATCCACACACCTTCTCAAGCATTGCAACCGATCACCACACCATGAACCTTCTCTCAATGGGGGCTTGATCTCATCGGTAAAATCAAACCAATATCATCCGATGACATAAGTTCATTATTACCGCTACCGATTACTTCACTAAATGGGTAGAAGTTATGCCTCTCACCTATGTTACCACAACCAAATATCAAAGTTCATTTTTAACAATATCATCTGTCGATTTAGCATTCCATCCTCTATTGTCACATATAATGGAAAATCATTTAAAAACTAGGATGTAAAATATCTTGCTAAACATTTCCACATCAAACTTAAGTGGTCTACTCCATACTACCCCTAGGGTAACGACCAAACAAAGGAAACCAATAAGACTTTAAAATCCATCATGGAAAAAAATTCAATACACATGGATGAAATTGGCACACTCAAATTTACCCTGTTCTTTGGGATTACCACACATCTTACCACACACCTACAAGAGCCTCCCATTTTACCTGTTGAGGTTGAACTCCCATCCTTAAGAATATCCCTTAAAGATGTAATTAATGAAGATGAATATCGACAATCATGACTTAATGAGCTCAAGTTTCTTGATGAAAAATGACTTAACACCCTCAATCATCTTCAAGTCTATCAAAACCGACTGCAACATAGTTATCATAAAAAAGTATGACCTAGAGAGTTCAAGGTTGGTGATCTCATTCTCAAAGAAAATCAAAATAATACCACTAAAGATGAGAAAAATAAGGAAAATTTGAACCTAATTGGTTAGGACCCTATGTAATTACAACTAAATTTGGCTTTGGAGCCTATAAATTGGCCACTAAAGATGGTCAAGAACTTGACAAACCAATGAATGTAATACATTTAAAGAAATTCTATTCTTGAGGCACTCTCTATTCCAAGAGACAATTGTTTGTACATTTCTCCTTTCTTACTCATCTCTGAATAATTTAAAATTATTCATTCCATTGGCAAATATTTTCATTATCAAAATCACATCTTCATATTCACCATCATGAGACAAGTGTTAATATAGATCCTATTAAGTTTTGTGAGTATCATACTTCTTATAATGTCTCCCATTTTCAATTGCTTTTGCCTATGGTCATACCTAGAAGCTTACTGATGGTAATATATTCCCTTTAAATAAATTCTCTCTTTTACAACAAAGCTCTAAACTTCTTTACCCGGTTCGTTTGATTGTCCATCTTAGTCTTCGGTGTTGAACCCTCGCATCTTACTAGTCGTGTGGGGCTGAGATTGGGGGCATACATTCCTTCCCAAATAAAAAGCACTATTATACAAGTCAATAAATCAAATAAATTATGAATAATTCACTGTTACACCTTTCGTCCTTCACAGTCTTTGGTGTTGAGCCCATACTTCTTACTAGTAGTGTGAGACTGAGAATGGAGGGAGGTGCCCTTACTCACCTACATCTTTTCTTCGGTAATAAAACCTCTCTTCTGGTCGCATGGGGCTACACATAGGGGTCATTCATAAATCACAAAGCATGAAAATATTTTAAAAATACAAAATAATAAATAAATAAAAATTACTCTTTATGTTTTGCCTTTCGTGATAAGTCCTCGCTTTACTTTTGGTACCATGAGGCAAGGCATAGGGAGTCGTTGCAAGAATACAAAATCCTATAAAATTTTAAGTGCTTATAATTTCAAATCCCCAAAGAAGTAATTTAGATTCCTAAGTGAAGAGAGAATTATCCCTTCACCTCATATCTTACCAATCAAGTAGGCCACGTAACTGTCTAAGTCTAGTATGTGACCTATAAAGCGAAATTCATTTTGAAACTGGTTCAATAACCTTAAGAGGAATTGAGTCACAATTTCCCAAATAGATTGTTGTTAGCACTTGTCTCTATATTCATTATCTGCATCATGCATCCTTCTTGATTCTCAATGATGAGCCCTCGCATCTTACTAGTTGTGTGGAGTCAAGAACGGAGCCATACATCTTATCATCACCAACATATCCTGCTAATGGAGTGAGAATTTTTGTATTATTGAAGCATGAGTTACCACAAGGAACACGGTACATACAAATGATACCCTGGTTTATCACCTCTCATAAGAAGTTTGCATTCTGGTCTAAAAATCTCAAAATCCCCAAAAATAGTATAAAATCTCAAAATCCCCAAAATAGTATAAACATCCAAAAAAAATCCAAAACATTCGAAAAATATCAAAAATACAAAACATTTGAAAACTCTTCAAAATCCCAAAACATACAAAAATCTTAAAATTACCAAAAAATCACAAAATCACAAAATCCTAAAAATTTGCAAAAACATAAAAACCCAAAAATTAACAATCAACACAATTCATCCTTTGAACTATTATCCCCAACAAATGTTCCAACCACCTTATGACTATCAAATTCAAACCACTTCCCCATGTGAATCCTGCTTGGGGAAATTTTGGCTCTCATTGTTTCCTTATTTGAGGACAATGACCCAATCCATTCTATGCCCTTGTACCCCTGCTTAGGGGCACATCCGATCAATCATCACTATGGAACACATTAGGGACATGTTTACTGGTTCTTGTGTTGCATTATTAGTTACAAGTTTATTCTTTGTTATATTGTATCTTGATATATTACATGGGGCATCTTGATTTCATGTATCCTAGTGTTCTCTCTAATATACTTATGTTATATGATTGCATATCATACAGGGGCATCATATCTTTTTGATGGTCCATGTCTATGATTTCTTGCACTTGCATATCGTACTAGGGCATCATACATTTCTTATGGCCTCTATCTATGCTCTTATGCATATTACATCCTAGTAATCCCGATCTTGTATATCACGATGCATCCTGTTATATGTTATATTAAAATTAAGATGCTTTCATCCCATGAGTATCTTCCTACATGATCGAAAACTTACTTTTCACCCCATCCAATCACCTGTACTAATACATTCTCCAGTTTGGAAATCCTACTTGATCACCATTGCACGTAGTTTCAGAATCCTACTTGAGGATCTTTCACACGTAGCATTCCCTATCCGTTAACTCCTCATCCCCACCATGATCCACATGTCTTTGATCCATTGGTCCTCCCTCCTCATTTCCACTCATCCGCCACTTATCCCCACATTACCCTTCTCACAATTCTTGTCCCCTCTCACCACTTTGTGTTCTTCCCTTTCACTCTTCCACTTTCAGCTTGAAAATCTTACTTAATCACCCCTTCAGTATGGGACTCTTGGTTGAGGTATACCCTCTTCCTAAGATCTTCCCACTATAGAAACTTCTCCACCATCTCCTCTTTCATTAGACAACAATCACCACCACACACATATTTTTGCTCTACCTCTTCCACTTATCATTCTTGCCTCATCACTCTCACCACATGGGCATCCCAATTAAGGATTCCCCTCACAATCTACATTCTACACCGCATATCTTCCTCCATCCATTCATCTTACACTCCTTTGTTTCCTTCTTTCCTTGTTATCACCACCTCTCACCCCTCATTCTAGTCTCACACACATTATTCCCTCTTTTCTCATTCTTCCTAGTATCCATCTTCTACTTGGTAATCTTACTTATACATCCTCGTAGTATGAAAAATTTACTTGAGGGTTCCCCTTTAGTCCATCTTGTCATACCCTCTTCCCACCAACTCCATCAATCACTTCTTCCCATCATTCTTCTTCTTCAGCTTGGTGATCCTACTTACTCATTCCCGTCGCATGGCAATCTTACTTAAGAGTCTCTCTTAAGATTGATTTTCCATCTAGCCCTCCCCATCCCATCAAATCTTCTCCCACCCCCAACATCATCGTCTACTTTAACTAACCATTCCAACCCCGTGATCGAATACATTCTTGTCTTTCATCTTTTTGTATCATCACATTATGTTTGGCGATCTTACTTAACCACTCATGTAGCATGGCGATCTTACTTAAGAGTCCCTCTTAAGGATGATTTGTCATCTTGCACTCCCCCATCACTCCAAATTCTTAGTGTCCACATTTTCTCTTCATTCTCCATCATCACATCCTCTCACCTCCTCTTTCATTCTGCAAACACCACCTCATGTTTTCCCACTTTTCATCTCCATCATCCCTCGCTTGGAAATATTACTTAACCACTTCCTTGCATGACAATCTTACTTAAGGGTCCTCCTTAAGTCAAACTTGTCATTCGGAATTCCCTCACCTCATTCTTCATTCCCTTCATTGATTGTTTCTTACTCTTGGTTTCGCTACTAACCACATTTTCCTCCTACCATTATCCTTTCTCAACCTATCATAATCATAGAGTGCATCTACCATCTTCCGCCTGTAATCATGTTCCTTTCCCCATTTTCCCCTTCTTGATCCATCATCCTTCATACCATTTCCTTCCATTCTTTTCATGTCTTATTTCTTCATCTTCATCTCATTCATCCTCATCCTCCACATCCTCTCCTCGCCTTCATCTTGTCACAACTCATCACTCACATTTTCTTCACTCTTCTCATTCCATATTCTCAAGTTCTCCCACATATCCACCCCCATGTCTACCTCGCCATTATTGTTGGTCTTCCCTAACATTCTTTCATCATCATATTCCATTTCCATACTAATAATTATTGGTGGACTACCCCTAAAATTCACTCATCCTCATTTTGCATGGCCTTGTTCACTCTCTTTGACCTTCCCTTTTTTCTTCATTCCTTCCTTCCTCTATGCCCACCAATAATTATTGGTGGACTTCCCCTAACGTCCCTTCATTGGCATTTCCTCTTCTATTCTCCATCCCCTTTTTCACTTTCTTCACTTTTCCTCTCATCCTTCACCAATAATAATTATTGGTGGACTTCCCCTAACGTCCCTTCACTGACATTGCCTCTTTTATCCCTCCCTCTCTTTTTCTTCGTTGCCTCTCCATCTTCCATTCTTCCTTGCCAATTTCTTTATTGTCTTCATCATACATCCTTTGTCTATTGTCTCGTAATCCTTTTATCCTCATTTCATGCATCTTCGCATCTTTTCCAACCCATGTCATTCCTCCCCTCTTTCTTATCTTTACGTTCCTAATGTTGCCCACTCTACACCAAATATCCCCATTCTAGTTTTCCTTCCTTATGCATCATTTTATTTGTTGTCCCTCTCCTCCTTACCCCCTTCATCTTGTTTCATCTTATTCCCATTTTTCCTCGTGCCTCCTTCACACTTCCCCATCAATACCATGTCTCTTTCTCATTATCCCGTATTATTTAACCCATCATCATCCACATGCATCTCCATGCAGCCTGTACTCATATTATCTACCTTGGTCTTCCCATGATGACCGAGTTCCTTCAATATTCTCCCTGTATTAGCTCATCGCTCTTATTCCCCATCATTTTCACCTTCCTCCTACCCTCCCCTTCTTTTCTCTACCATCCCTTCCTTTTCAATCACTATGTACAAGTTTGTCTTATTTTCTCTAATCTTCTCCACATCTTCCTGGTCTCTCATAGTTTCTTTCTTTTCTCTGCTCTATCATCTCTTTCATCTTATTTAAATTCTTCATCTTCCTCATCTCCTTCATTTTTCCATCCTTCTCTCCCTTTCTCTCATCCCTCCCTCTTCATCTCATCTTCTCTATTCCACTACCTTCATTTTGCACCTTTCTCTTCCTTTTCCTAATTTTACCCCCGTACTCTCATCTCGTATTCTCCTTCTTATTTTTCCTTCAATAGTCCCTTCTTCTCTTATCATCCCTCTCTCTTATTCTTTTCCACCTCTTTCATTCCTCTTTTTTCTCCTCCTCCATTTCCGCCCCGCTCTATTTCATACCCTTGTCTCCTTCACCTTTGACTTTTTTTTGCCCTTCTCAGCCCAAACAACCACTACTCATGTCCATTCCTTTTTCTTTCTTTCTACTCTTACTCATTACATCTTCACACCTAACATTCAAGGCTGATTGAATTTCCCCATTTGTGCAATCGCAGTTGTTCCATTAGCTTACATCCCATTCTCATCCTCCTCTCCACAAAGTTTTCCTCTCCTCTTTTGAGAGATTTGTCGCCTCTTCCATTCTCATCAGCCCTCTTAAGGGGGCATCATCACATATATCCATAATCACATCTTCCCATGACATTTTTTTCTTCGAGGATACCATGACATCCATCACCTACCACCTTTACTCTCTCTAATAAACATCTATTATACTTTTTGTTTAGCAAAATTAGATTGAATTATTTCTCCATTCTTACAAGCAAAATGTTTTTCAACTTTTTCCTTAGCAAATGCCTTCTCTTTTCTTCCTCTAATAACTTCTTACCAAATGAACACCTTCCTTGAGAATAATATCTTCAAAACTTTCAATCCCCGCTTAGGGCATATTCATCCATCTTTCTACTTTCTTTGAAAGGAAACTACTTTCATAGTACCCTTCCAAAGAGGGGAAAATGTAGACACCCCAATTTCACACCTATCCTAAATCAATTAATTTCACCATTCCATTTCCCACAAAATACACATTGAATTAATCGATGTTAATCGATTAATTAATTTGTTTCAACCCCTAAATTAAACCCAATCTTCCTCACATGCCAAATATTCCCCATGTCCCCCCACTTGTGAATTAAATATTCAAGTTTAATTCTGGACCATTCCTCATGTCTCCCACTCACCTAATCATGTTTACTTTTCCAAATCATGATTACCCAAAACCCCCGAATTAATCCCACTTTTAGGCTATAAATAGAGCCTCACCCCCCTCTTTCAAAATAAGCTTGAATAATCCTATCAAAGTTCTTGCATCCTTTGAGCATAGAACATCCCTCCACCTCATCCTAATGCTCAAATAGCCCCATTTTGATCATCCAAAATCCATTAACCCTTTTATCCATTGGTGCAAAGTAAGTCGATCTTGTTGCAGAGAAGGTCCTGCTCCAGTTCAAGGAAACACCTACATTTTGAGCAATTTGGGCCCATCCACATTATGTTCGCCCATTCCGAGGTTTGCTAAGGAATCATGAAGGAGAAGGTATCTAGTTAGTTACTTTCTTGTTATTAGTGTATTTTCCTAGCTCACAATACATATATAATTTTAATCTCTTTTGAACATCTACTTCACTTGACTTAATATTGGTTTATGGGTAATATTACATTTTTACAAGTGCACTTAGGAAAACTTAATATTGATCTAGATTTACAAATATAAAAATAGAACTAATCCACCATCCACATGATAAATGTATTCAATAGTTATTTCATGGATTCAATACTAAGTATAAATATATTCTATATAGTTTGAAACACCTTCCATGAGCTTTTGGATTTAACAATACATCAAAATACATGATTCATTTTTACATTTTACATTGCTCACATATTTTCCTCATTTCAAGCATCCCACATTTTAAAAATCCAAACAAAAATATAGTAGCTCTAGCAATAGGTTTAGAAATTCCACATGATGCAATCGTTTCCTTGGTATATTTGTTTTCTTATTTATCTCTCTCATATCACCCACTTACATAACATTTTTTATTCAATACTATGTATCGCTTTTGTGTGTGCAACTCATTGCAAATCTACATCTGCTTGGTCCTAATTTTTTTGCTTCTACAAATTGTTCTCATAGAATCCTGACTTCTCTCTATAATTAAACATAATCGTGCATTTTTTGAATTCAAATAATCCCCATAACCCACATGGCCATTTAATTAACAATAAAAACTATATTTTGAATTTATAATTTACATCTCAAAGTTTCTTGGCATGTTATTTTGTATTGGAATAAAATTCTAGATTATTTCTCGTATTCTTCTTTTTATGGAATGACAAATGCTTGGATTTTAAGCATGTTCACATTAAAAAAATTATTGGATGTATAATGCATTTGTTTCCATTTTAAGTGTCACAAAAAAGAGGATTTAGCTTCCTATTGTTTTCATAATTCTCATTCGTCCATTCAAGTTATATGCATCGACCTTTTGTAGACACTAAATTACGCACTTGGGTACATTTCTAGGTCCTAAAATTGTGCTAGCATTTACATGATTCCTAAGAGAGAAAACTAGTGCTAGAAAACCATCTTTGGCCTCTTTTCTTTGTCTCTTATTTTCTATTTGGTCTTACACACCCTACAGCCTAGTCAGAACTTTACTTGTCCATCTTTCAAGGATTTAGACACTAGTGCCTAGTTAGGACAAAAGAGAGCTCAGCGCTTCGTCTCCTGGGCGCCCGACCCTTTCTTACTTTATTCACTAATTTTGGGTTTCTTTTATCTTTTGGTAATCTTTTTCACTTATGGGTTGGACTTCTAGTTGTCAATTATGAAATTCAAACAAGGGAATCATATAAATACATAGTTATTTGTTCAAAATCAAGGACCAAACACTAAACATTACTATTATCACCTAAGCTTGCATTCAAAAGGCACTAAAATCACCCCAAGGAATTCATCTAGCATCCATTCAAGGGACAAGGGTTACATACTTCTTCATACATGTAGACACACAAAATCATGCACATACTATTGTTCTACTATACCGCCAAGTATGTTGTTTCATATATGGATCTTGCATAAGAACAAATTTTCACTAGTGACCCATTGTCTAGTCCATATGTTTACTTTGCTTATTTCTATTGTTTTATCTCTTGCATTTGTCACTCCTACAAACATTTTTGGTCAGGTCATATGGATCCATGTCTCATCGGATTTTTGCACATTTGTAGTCGGTTGTCTCTGGACACAAGTGACCAAGACTGGACACTAGTGCCTAGGCGCTCCTATCCATCCTGGGTGCATGTGCCCTCTTTGTTATTCTTGTCATTTTTAACATTTGTGGTCAGAATTTTTGGTTTTCTTACTCCTATCCCGAGATCATAGTCAGCATGTTGGGTCATTAGTGTCAAAATTCAAGAAAGAGATCCCTATATAAACACAACATACATACCATTATAAGGGTGAGAAATTCCTATTGAGGGCTATCTATCTTGAGCTCATTACTCTACATACACATTGCATAAGAAGGGGAATTTCATTTTTTCATCCCACACATTTGCAATTATCTTAGTGTCACCAGCACGAGGGAAACCTAGAGCACTATTGCACAAACAAACACATATAACTACATTGGGTCTGAGATGTAGTGCAACACTCAGTCATAAGTTCACTTATTTGAAATTTGAGGACAGACTGAACCCTCATTTTGCATCTTTCTTTTTAAGATTTGATTTGGTTTGATGGTTTTGCAGATGCTTCATCTTGATTGCATGTTTTAGGTGAATAATAGTGAGCTCCAGTGAAGTACATGTGATCATTGGAAAACAAGAGCAAAAACCTAGCGATGTTGAAGAGATTAGACTGCGTGATTTTTCTTAGACTCAAAGACCCAGAGAGGTCTTGGGTGCCCCGTGCACCCTCACCCTTGCCTAGGCACCCCAATCCAGGCACTCCGATGCTTCTACATTTTCCCGAGTGTGATTGTGAAAATATGATTTTTGTTTCATCTATTCCTCCTACTCAAATACACTTCGAGATTAGAATAATCAAGATAAGTGCCCTATCCATATCATTTTCTTTCATAATTACATTAAGTAAAATTTATTAGTACTTGTATTTCATTGTATATCATTATATAAATCTTTGCATTTAGATTTTAATAAAATATTCATATTTTATTGAATCAATACACAACATAGGAAGGGGAAGTTCATTCTATTCCATCCACACATTTTACTACATCTACGTTTTAGTTATAACCTGTTATCAAGTGTAACTTGCATAAGGGAATCCTAGAAAAAAAATTCTACACACACTCACAAGAACTACATGGAGTCTGAGATGTAGTACAATGCTCGGTCGTAAGTTCACTCTCAGGGTAACCATCGGGTCAATCCTACTCCCCATTGTGCATTTTACCTTTTAGGTTTGATGCGGTTTGTGGGCTTGTGCAGGGGAACATTTATTTTGTAGGTTACAAGTACCTCCTGGATCATAGTGCGTAACATCAGAAACCAACAGGAACAATCAGTGACGCTCTTGTGACACAACAAAACCAAATCCAACTTTTACGCAATCATGTATGCCTAAATCCAGTATCGGTGCCAAGCGCCTTTGTCCTGCTACAAATGCCCCTATTCATCCTTGTTCATGAGCTCTAGAATTTGTAGAGGTCAGTTATGATGTTTTTGACATCATGTTTATCACTTCTACCCGCCTAGATCGGATTCTAGACTCTCACGGATATAATTTCGAGTCATCTTTTCTCTATCTCTAGCTTAAGGTTTCATATTCTACATCTTATTTTGATTGTGTCATTATTGTACTTTATCATTTTATACATCATTTATTTCAGTAGTTACTCTCCAATTAGATTTAATTCAAATATAATTAAATCACTCTTTTATAATTTATTCAACTTTAATTTTTCCCTAGGCAAAATACATACTTTGATGTAAAAAATGTCATGTCAACCACACCAACGGATGTAGATCACTAAGAATTGTCCAATCACATTTCGAATGCATTAATGTTGTTTTAAATGGGTTTCATCTTTGGCGGGATGTTGCATTCAATTACATTGTTGGTGATTGTTTGTTTTATGCTTTTTTATTCTCTTACATTTTTGATACACTTATGTTGAGCTAAGAGTCGATATCATCAAGATTTTCAAAACCTATTCGCCCAAACAGATATTAATGCATTGACATGTTTCCAATTATAGTTAGATCCAACTCTTTACATTTTGCATGGTGTCCATGACCCTCAAACATATTTGAATCAAATGTAGCATTCAACAATTCGTAGCCATGAAAATGATGAGCATGGCCTATTGGGGACAAATTTTACGTACATTGGCTTTCTATATGGCTTCTTGACATATCAATATGGGTTTGTTCAGTGACTAGGAACAATAATTACCTTCGCTTTAATGTAAGCACTCATAGCCTCCCATATTGTATAATTCCCCATGATTATAACCCTCTATGTGGCCATTAAGAGCGATTTCTCTAGAAAAAACATCGACCGTGTTGAGGCATCCAATCATGCATGTCTAACATCCCTTCCTATATATTTTGAGACTTATTAGGCTAGATTTTGTGATAGGCTTCAGAATCAAACCTCTCTAGACTGATAAGAGGTAACACTATTGCAATGATACTTAATACGGTTTGATTTTCCATCTTTGTAATAATGAATTTGACCATCAATGTCTCCATCGATATGTTTCTCAATGTTTTTGTTGTTCATTTCTTCATGGAGACAAAAGGAAATTGGACTTTCTCCATAATTAGCTTTACAAAAACCCAATAGAAAACATACTGCATTACAAATTCCAAAGGATTTGTAGTGAACATGGCTTTGTATACTTTTGAATATAAAAATTCAATTGTGGCAACCAAACCCATTTCAGATTTTAAAACTTTATTCCACTCAACCACAACCTTTGCTAACATACAACCTTACTCAATTTCCATTGAATGAAGATAAATTTCATTATGAATCCTTGACTAAAAATGCTAATTTTTGTATTCACCATCTGTTGTGCATACACATAATATAGCCTCCATCCAACCACTTAAACAACTAAACACTAAACATCTAGGTACACACATCAACTATCATAAAATAATGCAAACCATCGATGACCGAATTATGTTTGTGTTGTTTAAAAAAGCAATATAAGAACATGGAAATCAAACCAAAAAAACATCTCGTGGCATATCCCACTTTCATGCTTGCACAAAAGACATACTTGATCTATACATCTTTTTGCTTTGTCTAAAAATAATAATAGGGGAACGTCAATAACAAACAACAAAATCAGGTCATTTCATATCCCAATTTCATGCTTACATAAAAGACACATTGATCCATACATGTCTAATTTGTAAGAAAATCCATAAAGAAGTACAACAAGACATGTTTTATGACCTGAAAAAAGAAAATAGTTGAAATTGACATCTCGTGAAACCATGTCATACCAAAGAAAAAAATTTCAACCTTGGTCAAGAAACTTGTTAAACGAAACCTTGCCAAAAATTTCATCGCCACATCATATCTAAGTGAATCCTTTACTCCCAAATGTTACAATACTCTCTCATATCAAGAAAGACTTATTTCTTTGTGTCTTGTATTTTCTCAAATCAGGCATCGTTATTACAAAAAACCTCAATTCACCTTGAAGGGAGAAATTATAAATGTCCCAACAAATGTTGATATAATCTAGGAGGCTTTACCGAGCTACATAGAAGACACACAAATAATGTAATGAAATTACTTGTATAAATATAATTATGAGCAGAATAGAAACCAAATAACATAAGATTGTAGATAAATGATCTCAATATGAAAGTAGAATAACTTAGCCACTTTGAGGGGGAAACCTCCAAACCATACAATAAGACTCAAATGCTCAATATGATGATCAACTACTACCTACTAACCCCTATATATACTATTTTTATGTTATGACCATCATCAACGCCGGCCCACTAGTGATAATATAACATATATGAAAGATATGCATCATGATAATAAGTTATGATAGCCACAAGTCGAATATATACATCCAATGTAAGATATATGATTAAGGGTGTAACATGCCCCTCCCCTTCAAAGCAATGTTGCCCCCAATGTTGGGAAGCCCTGGATCTCCGCTGTTGTAAAAATGCTTCATCCTCCCATGATGCATTCTCAATATTCATATTCTTCCACTTTATCGTGTACTCAGAATGATCTTGGTCCCCACTATTTTAGAGTGTGCCTCGAAGAATACCTTCGTGTTCTCGATATGATCGTTTCTTCCTCATCTAGTTTAGGAAGTACTGACTGGGTGGAAATGTGTTGCCTAATAACTTTCTTCAAGCAAGAAACATGGAATACTGGATGTATTTTACTTCCTTGAGGGAACTCCAATTTATATGCCACACTACCAATTTTCTACAACACTTGGTAAGGACCATAGTATTTAGGAGCAAGATTATTATCCTTCTTCTATTATTTTAATGATAATTGCTTATATGGTTGTAACCATACAAAAACAAATTCACCCTCTTCAAAGTGTCACTCACTACGATGTTGATCAACTTGTTGTTTCATGCAATTTTGTGCCCTTGTTAAATTCTCTCTAAGACTAGAGAGTACCTCATGTTGGTGTTGAATGTGATCTTTGATTTCTCTCACCTTTGGTTTGAACTTCAAGCTAGAGATGAGTGATGGAGGATGGTACTCATAAAGTGCTAGAAATGGAGACATTTTAGAGGAGGTATGAAATGAAGTATTGTACCACCATTCTGCAAGTAGCAACCATTACACCAAACGTTCTTGCTCATCCGCAGAAAAACATTAAAGATATCCTTCTAAACATTTATTTACCACCTTAGTTTTCCTATCTAATTAAGGATGATAAGATGAACTCGAGCTAGTTGGGTACCCAAACAAGAGAACAAATTAGTCCAAAATTTCTTGTAAATATTATACCATAATCACTTACTATAATTTTGGGCGTGCTATGGAGCTTTTGAATTGTGTCCATAAATGAGATGGCAATTATACTAACCATGAAAGGATGAGCCAGGGCACAAAAATGAGCATACTTGGTAAGTCTATCCACCATGACCATGATGACACTTTTCCCTTCTAATTTAGGTAATCCTATGATGAAATCCATCAATACCTCTTCCCATCTCTCGCTAGGAATAGACAAAGGTTGGAGGAGACCTGGTGTCTTAATGGTCTTGCCCTTATTTTGTTGACACACCAAACATTTTACCACAAATTTTTGAACATCTCCTTTCAACCCCTCCCAAAACTCTATGATAAGTTTTTAAGAACCCATAATGGCCACCTAATGGAGAAGAATGGAGCTCTAAAAGAACATGGTGTTTAAGTGTAGAGTTCTTACAAAAATATAACCTATCTTTGTACCACAATGTATCCCCCTTCCATATAAATTGTTCGATATGGTTGGATCTGCCTAGAGATTCTAAATGAGAGTATGTGTTGTTGCATCTTTCTGTCATTCTTCCCTTGCTTGATCTACCCAATCTACCTTTAATATAGATATGGCACATAACAATGCTTTCATGGACTCATCCCTCCTAGATAGAGCATCAACGACCACATTTTCCTTCCCTTTCTTATAAATAATATCAAATTCATACCCCAACATCTTAGTGACCCATTTTTGTTGTTCTTATGAAGATAGTCGTTGCTCCAAGAAGTATTTCAAACTATCATGATTAATTTTTACCTTAAAGTGTCTACCCATCAATTATAATGCCAACAAATGTTGATATAATCTAGGAGGCTTTACTACACTACATAGAAGACACACAAATAATTGCTATTGCACAAAATACGACTTGAATATAAAAAACCTTACCAATCAGAAACATACGCACAACAATGACTATGGAAGCTCTCAAGGAATTGTTCAAAACAAATTATCATCGCATTAAAAACATAAAAACTAACCATGAATGGGATCAAATGCTTTCTTCGACACCTGATGACATAAAAACCATCATTGAATTCACATAGCCCTTCCGAAAGTAATTCTTTCAGTGATGATAGTTATGATGCCAACACATGTGACACACTGATCCATACGCTTACAGGACCCTACAACTACTCACTTCCTCAAATACAAGATGTTACAAATTACTCCCTATGAAGGCTTTAGACCGCTTGACATCTTCCAAGCCAAATTTTCAAAGGAAATGAATTTTCGATGTTGTTTTTAGGTGAGCCACCCACACATTGCCACAAAAATGATATCGACGTCGAGAAAATAAAACAATGGGAACTATTGAACTCGATCAAATATTTTCTTATCACATAACCAACATTTTCTTTAAGGCAATAAAAATACTTATAGAGCAAGTTGGAAGTTGTATTTGGGTTAGAATCAGAAAAGGAAAGCTAAAAGGCCATACATTAACTACAAAAGATGTCAACTCCGTGCCCAACCTTGAAAAATTATTGAGTTTGATATTGGTTACATTGATTTAAAAAAGATTCACATTTCACTCGATTTTTACAAAAAACCAGATTTTTTTTTGCCATGATTTGTCAACTAGGCCCACCAATGTTTTTTGCCACATTCTCTAGTACGAGCATTGTTGGTTGCCTATAATTCCACCTCTTTCAAAACTATACAAATCTTATTGTCATACACTTCCTTTGGGCATGCATTTGCCTTCGATTTCCATTATAGTAACTTATTTCTTAAAATGATCTAGTCACTTGCACTCATTTTTATAAACATAGACTCAATGCATTAAAACAATCAATTTTTCAAGATTACTCTTTTTTAGAGAAGTTAATGATTACTTTTGGATAACCGAATTACAAAAAAAAGGAAACTCCCATAGTCACTAGCTAATATGGGTAAAAATGCACCCATCTATGGAGACAGTGACAATCAAACTATTGAGTCCTTTGTTGACAAGTACATAACTCGTGACATTGATTTGTTTCTTCCAAATATGTTGATACTACAAAGTGTCATCATCACACACAGTCGTAAAAAAACACTTGAAATGCATATACAAGTTCCCACAACCACCAATGAAATACATAAAGATAATTAAACCTTGTGAAGAAATAACTAAGGTCTATTATGCAAATGCGCTTTCTATATTTTTATTGTTGAAAAAAATATATATGAAAATTGGGTTACATTTGATATATTTATTGAAAATCTTGGCATGGATGAAATCAACTTCATGCATGGAATCCAAACAACTTTTAAGCAACCAAAATTGTTCTTGAAAAGAAACCTTACCCAATCATGGAATAATTCTTCTAGAAAACATATTCCTTTGTTGTGGGGAAAATACCGATGCCGAATATGTGCTTAATGCATACTCAATAACAATTTACTGATTGTTCATACATGACAAAAATTGACTTAAATATGACAAAATCGATTATAAGAATTCATTCGAACATAAAACAATGCATGTTGATGTCATTCAAATGATCCACAACCATGGCAATGAAATGTTGAATAGACATGAAACGTCTACAAAACAAAACCTATATAGTGCTTTCGATCCCTCTAAACAACAGTTCATGATATAGTATTTTTGTCCAAAATAATTCTCGAGTTATTTAGACAACTTACAACACATTATGGCTCCAAGTTTCAACATTACGGGTCGCACACCCTTTTTTGCTTGCTTGGCATAGTTTTCTTAGTTGTAGTTCATTGTGCACTCTCCTATGCTCTTCTCATGCTTCGCACCTTCCACATTCCTTTTCCCCTTCCTCTCTCTTCTTCCATTTCTCTCACGTGCACTCCCTACACATTCATCTTCCTCCCAGAGTAGCTCATACACCCTTGCACATTCCTAGGACTTGCTTCCCAAATTAGTTAACCCTTGGAATTCTTGTGTGCCCCATTTTCCTTCTACTACCCATCAAATTTTGATGTCTGCACCCCCTTCCATACATCCATTTTACAAGTATTCTTTCCATTTTTGTCATGCACATTACTTTTACGTACCCTTCCTCTACTTTCCTTCCACGTATCTCTATTTTGAATGTTCCTTCTTCCATGCGCCATTCTTTTCACGTGGCATGTGACAGATTGACATTAAATGAGCTACACACAACCAATCAAAGTGTGTTAACAGGCGTTGAATCATTGTAACCAATGAAATGTGACACGTGGCAAAAATGACAAAATAGCTGATGACGTGGGCTACACTCAGATCACTCAAGTTCAAATCTTGGCGGGAATAGGTAGGTGAGAAGATGGAAAACATCACTCATGCCATTAATGTGGGATATGATTGCTCCAACCACCAGATTTGATTAGACCTCACCTCCTTCCTTCTCTTACATGTCAATATGACATGGGAAACACATTTGATAGATTTTTAGGCGATTTATAGGCATTCATTGTTGGTTGTTGGTGGTTGAGTTTTCAAATTGGTTTTTCCTCCTTCTCCTCCTCTTCTCTATTTCATTCATCTATAAATGTAATAACATTGCTCATTGTAAAGGGTTGGACTCTTTTAGTTTGTATAGGTATTGCCTTGTATTTTGAGTTACTGGACCTTTATAGGTGGTCTTTGCATGTGGATATCGACCTCATATGCCATCGTAACAAACTCTACATTTCTCGGAAGCATTGTTTTGCGACTAATTTCTGCCTTAACTTGTTTTTATTATTCTTTCTTTCCTCTCCCTTACATCACGTGATTATTGTGTTTTTTCATGTCCTCGCATATCCTTTTCGATTGGTCCATTGAAAACTAATGTTCAACAATGTTCTAGTCTCGTGTTACACCTGTCTAGCCTTCCTCTACGCATTTTCCTTCATTTGCACTTAAAACTCGATCATGTTCATCCCCCTTTCTTTCGGTGATATTGCCTCCTTTAGGTTAATTTCCCCTTTCCGCATATCCTCCTATCCCCGGTCCCTGGCATGTTTAACTTAGGATTTCCATTTCAACATTAGGAGTACTAGTAGCAATAGAAGTAGTTAGAGGAAATGACATTCTCTAGAGGTCTGTCTTAAGCACGCAAGGTCCCATAACTTTGAGACAGTCCCATTATTACCTCAACGACTCCAGATTCAACCCGATGCGGGACGGGTGTAAATTTTAGCTCTAACAGTTTTTGGCATGCCAGTGGGACCAACATAGAAAGCTTAACTTTCATCATTGCTAAGTTTTGGTGTGTGACTTAATGATTTCCATCATTTGGAGGCTTATTTCAACACATCTCGTGACTCCCAACACTCAGATCTCTGTTTGCTTCAGCAAGAATTCACGCACCTTTCATGAGAAGAGTGCATATCAAACAAAGCACAACAACATAAGAGTTATTTGAATACCTCCAACTATCTCCAAGAAGAACAAGTAGAATAACACCGCACGTGCATCTCCATCTCTAATGCACCACACACTTTCCACTTGTCTTGGTAGGCATCTTATGCAAGTTGTCATGATAACTCCTCCTCCACCACCTCTGAGGAACTTTTCCAACTTCAGCGACTAAGTCCTCTCATTTTGAATGTGCAACATGATATGTCAACAACCACACTCAAGAGTATTCCATACTTCACTGGGAGAGAATCAAGTCACCCATGTCGAACACATCCAGGATGTAGACAACATGTGCTCTATATATTTGATCACGCATGATGATGTAGCAATTAGGTTACTCATGGATTTTTTTAAAGGAAAAGCACTTCAGTGGTATAGAAGCTTGAGGGATGCATCTATTTCCAACTAGGATGAGCTTGGAACAACTCTTTACAACTATTTTGAAGATAAGTCAGATCACATGTCTTTGGTGGAGCAACGGTTGACAACAAAAAGAGTGCCCAATGAGCATATGATTGATTTTAATATCAAGTTTCAGAAGACTTGGGATAGAATTCCTCAAGTGGTAAGGCCTATAACCCAACATGTTTTTGTATTATCTCGAGGGATTTAAATAGTGCCATCTCGGTTAAGATCTAGTCTATGGGGGTAGAACCTTACATGTTACTTATAATATTACAAGAAGTGCAGAGAATAGTCTTATCCAAGCAAGAAAGTTAGCTCCTAGATCGCTCGTGCCCTTATTCCCGTAAATGCATCATGCGCCCCAACCTTTTATTGCTTCGCTTCTTGAGAAAAGTATGCAACCCTTTGCATCCACATCATATTCTCCCGCAACAAAAGGAGTGTGAAGAAATAAAAGCCTTGATTAGAAACTTGTCCAATAAAGTCATATCACTAGAAGAGCTAAGCGGCAAGCAAGCCTTCATAAATAGTTCTAATCAAGGGTATAATAAGAGCCATTAGCTCTTTGCAAATCAATATGTAAATCAAAGGTATGGGTGGAACTAGAAAAATGACATATGACATGCGAGCACACATCTTCCTTGTAAATGATTCCTCCTAGATAACCTCTTCCAACGCCCTTGGATCAAGTTAAGTGTTAGTATCAATACTAAACAATATAGCACAAGAGTCGAATGGTGCTTCCTTGCAATATACCTCACAGTCAAAATCAATGTGCCAATGTTACATGCACGCAGGATTACATGATTCATGTTGCTTCAACCGTGAACCTTCCACAAGTGCAAGCAAGCCGAGAATCAAGTAATGCCAGAAGCTCCTCCTGAGGCCAACCTTATGTTTTTTGTCATTGAAGACTTATGTGTAATTAATCAAGCTACAGATGACACAAACAGATCGTGCGCCTAGGTTTCTGACAATACATGGTACAAGAAAAGAATGCTCGAGTCAAGTGCGCAACATTCAGCTTCACATCATACATGTAATCCTCAAAAACACAAGGATACAACTCATCAACCCAAAAGTCATGGCGTGCAATTTCTGCGTACGAGGTTCCACGTATTGCTCCTACAAAAATGGTGCATACCCCTCTTTTGAAGGTAAAACCTCTCATGCGAGCTAGAGTCCCTACCTATGCACCTAAAAATCAAGAAAATATGTTGTTGTGCCTCAAATGCACAAATCAATGGGCCTCCCATTCAACATTGTGGACCAAATGAAGAAGACAAATGTAAATGTCATAATGTGGGATGCCCTAGCCATTCCATCTTAGCACGACCTATTGCATGAAGCTCTGGCGCAACTTCCACGCATTGACCCAGTCATCCAAAAACTCATGTTGTTGTCAATATCTATCAAGTAGAGGAGAAACAAGTAAGGTTTTCAAAACCCCACCCTTTTATATGTCCTTGATCATAGGCAAGCACCTCATCCATAATTATAAGATTGACTCAGGCACTAGTACTTTTGTCATGCCTAAGAAATTTTTTTATGTCCTAGGTCTTAAATACAACCCTTTGTCTAAAGGAATCCTGCAACTTATTAGCTCAATTGTCACCACTTTAGGAGTCATCAAGGGTCTTGAGTTAACCCTCTATGCATGTCCAAGCCTCGCAATAACTCAAGACATGTCAATCATTGACCTACCTCCTTATTTTTTTCCTTGTGTCTATCAAGATATTTTGGTGCAAAGAATAGTCACTCTTCATGTACTCAATCAATTCTTAGTTCTAACACGCCTCAAATCTGCCATTTTGTTCCTCAAACATATCATTTATTGACATTACACACCCAAATACAAATTTAGTTTAAGAAATTAACAAACCTAACCCCAAATTTTAGTTTTGTGTGTTCTACTAATCTTGATAGTACATCTCAAAAAATGTGTATTCATTTAACATAGTGTAAACAGAGCAAGAAGAATCAACAATTACCTTATTTTTGTTAAAAATTGTCCATAATTACTACTTCAAGCTTAAGATTCCTCTTTCATGCATAATTTGTTATCACTGTCCCTTCTCATGCATTATATCTCTCCTCAAGGTCTTTCCCACCTTCATTATGTTCTTTCTCAACCCAAGAAGTTTAGTTGCTTTGTTTTCCTTCTCTAACTCTCTCAATAACTTCCATTAGCACTTAATCCCTTAGATAAGAGACTTTCATAAAGCATGTTCATTTAGAAGTGTTTCTCCTCCTTGTACTATACCATCATTTTCTCATGTTCTAAATCCATCTCTAATTTATCTCTGCCAATGCATTAGAAAAACTCAGTCAAAAGTTTCAAAATGCACTCTTCTTCTCTAGATTGTGTTTTCACCATGATCAAGAATAATGCCCTCACTCCATCAATGGTTAGGTTAATATAGAACGATTTCATGAAAATGAGTTCACCCTCACGGTCCCTTTATCTCATCATTGATGTATATCCTTTGTAGTTTTCTAATCCCTTGAGGAAGTACACCTTTAGTATAATCACTGTTTGACTATTCTTAGACCTTAACTAGCCTTGTCTCGAGCATGTTTCCACTTATACCTATGGTTTTACTCTCTCCTCCAATAATGTAAGCCTCATTCGTAATACCCATCAAAGGTTCATATTATCATGAATGAACTTGGATGGTCTTCCTTTACAATAATCCTACTTACTCATTATTTTTAACATTAAATATTAGGTCTCCTTCACTAACTCTAATCGAGACAAACAATGTCACTAAGCTTGTGCACACACTAACCTTTCTCCAACCACGAAGCCTTCTAAATATTGAAAAATAAATATGATAGATCATTATTCCAAAGTTTCATCTCTTCAAACCATCACTAGAATATCCAAGTATAAAAACCTACCAAACCCTAACCAACCCACGGTGGTGCCCAAGAACATAGTTCTTGCAATCACTTTTCCTAGAACTCAATTCAGATCCTTAACTTTTCCAAGCATGATTGTATTAGCAATGCAAAGAAGTTTACCTTACAAGTAAGTTGATATTATCTTCTCAATCTTCAATATGGTCCTCTTTTACCAAATTGCCATGGGTGTCCAAATTATGAGTATACATTTAAGTTTGGAAATGAATCATTATCATCCTCCTTGTTGGAGTAACCTTTCATCCCTTCCCATCTTCTCTAACTATCACCCACCATCTCCTTTAAATCTACAAGTCTCAATAAATCAAGATTTCACTAACTCTCTACCCATGCATGACTGAGACCAAATACGGTAGGGTCTATTGGGGTTACATGTTTGTTTCCAACTAAAGGATATCCTTCTTACGCAAAGAATGTTTATAAATTTTCTCTAAGGTTTTATCCCCATGTGGTGATCATTCCTACTTCCTCAACTTCCAAGAACTATATATACCTCTCATGACAACTTCTCTAATTTCTCAAACCAAATTGATGGTTACATTGTTACAAAGGAGTCTTACTCTAGCATAGTCATTGCACATGGAATGAAAGTCTCTTAAGAACCTGCTAATGACATCACACCATTTCTATTATCATTTCAAAAGCATAGAATACTTCATTATACAGTTTTCCCATCCACTAAGGTTTCACAACATTATATCATGATTCATAGTTTACACAATATACATCAACACCCACACAATAAAATTCTTACAAAACTTAGCACAAATGATCTCCATAACCCACTATAGCTTGTTATCCATCATGCAATATATTTTCATGAACATTCAACCATCACAAAGGTATGCACACGGTACAAGATTACAAATGCATTCACCAAAACACTACTCTTTTCCTTTCTTGAAGCTTATTTGATTTCCATTCGAATGTGAATGAGGTGAAGTAGTTACATTTGCATATTTATATGACTTTCACTTGTTCCTAACCGAATACACCTTCTTGAATCATTGGTCATATGGATGACCTTAGCCTAATATCATGTTGCTTAGCTCAAATACCTAGTCTTAGGCTTCTTTGACTCATATTGTGAATGTTATGTCCTATAAGGACCTAATACACCTTCATACTCCTCAATTCATCCCCTTACATGCTTATAAGCTTCAAGATCCTATCAAAACAAACCTAGCAAGCCAAAATGGTCTCCAAGACTCCAAATTACATTTTGGAGGGAAAACCAATTATTCAAATTTTAACAAGCTTACTCTCAAGCTACCACCTCTAAATGCCTCTTAACAACTTCTAGGACCTTGAACACACCTAAAAACCCAAAATTGGATGTTGCCACCCTTATACACATATTAGAGGTGATGCTCCTACATCAGATTTAATCGCCAAAGTGGGTGGTTACTTGTCTTCGATTGGTTCCATATGTTACTAAAGACAAGGTATGGTACCTAGTTTACCATACAAGTTGAGCCAATATTTTCCTATCATGTTGAGTCATAAACACTTCCAATGTCAAAGACCACACATTCATTCTAAAACCACCAAAATTATTGCAAAGAAGAGCGACACCTCTAAAAACATCACAGACTACTACATGACACACTCAAATTCCTTGAACTCGTGTGCTTAGCTGAATTTGTCTTCTCTTATTATAAAATGGAAGAAAAAACAGCATTACGAACTAAGCCATGTATTGTGCGATTTGTCAATTACAATAAACATATTGACATTGACAATTATTGCCATGAAATAATTATTCTTTAGGTCCGCTTCAAAACCAATGAAGAAACAAATCTAGTTTCAAAACATGGAAAGATGCATAGATCTTCTACCAAAAACTCATTTGCATTAATGAATCCATATTTTGTTATGCCATCAATGAAAACAGGGGGATATGGAATCACTACTTCCTTATTTGCAATCTACTACACAAAATTATGATAAATTAACATCCTTATATAAATAAAAATTAAACCTTTTTGAAGACTATGACATTCAACATGACTTTCCTTTCCAAAATCTTGTTGTACAACATACATTAACATAAAAACTATGAGATAGGAAGACACCCTTACATATAAGGAAATGTAACATACTACAAAAACATGTAACTTCTTCACCAAAGACAATTGACCATTGTAAAATATGTTTCCTTTAAAAAAATAAAGACCTTTTGATGTAATTTACCTTTTCCCGATGGGAGGTATAGCACAGGAAAAACCTTAAAAAGGATGTACTATATGTAGTTTATCATTTACCTTTGGTAATTAGTTGTTACTAAGTTACATTGGTTAGTTGGGTAACTAGTTGTTATATTATTGTTACATGGTTTATTTATTACAACCATATTATTTGGCTTTTTATATTTACGTAAAGTGTTTTTGTACTGTGCAACTACATGTATTTGTTTGTATGTTCTTTATGTAGCTTATATATTACAGCCCTACCGTTCATTTTAAAATCTATTATTTTCTAGATCAATAATATCTACACATTCATTCTTCATCAGGTAAGACAAAACCCTCAAGTTAAATTATGTAGACTCCCTCCTGTAGATCTCCATTCAAAAAGAGACTTTTCACATCGATCCGATGAGCTTTCCAACCATCTGTGCAGCAAATTTAGAGAAAAGACCATCCTAATCATTTTGATCTTAGATGTGGGACAAAATTTCTCATCATAGCCTATGCCTTTCATGTTGTAAATACCCCTTTGTTACTAGTATCAATATGTACTTATATATAGTCCCATCCACTTTGTACTTTGTTTTGAATATCCATTTATAACCAATAGGATTCTCGCCTGGTAAGATCGATATTTTGACATTTTTTTCATCGACTTATACTCGCATACATGGCATCTTTCCAATCTTTCAATCGTAGGGATTCCTAGACAATAAATGGCTCAAGAGATTCAACAACTCTACTCATCAAAGAAAAATTTACCTCTTCTCGAGCTTTACTTGTGATCCCGTGGTTTAGTGGTTGATGTGTCCAGGAGGAGCGTCTAATTTTTTTATTTGAAATCATGGTTGTATACCATTTGGGAATACTGTTCGTATTATTCCCATGGGTCATGGTAATGTCTAAGCATCACTATCATCCCCATCATCACTGTCATCATCATTGGGAACATTTGCTTATGTTTTCACAAGTGTGTTATCTACATCATGTGAGTATGTAGAAGGAGTCTCACTTCCTTCTTCTTAAAGTAATTAACACCACTACTAGTGTATAATTTTTGGTCTTTGAATTTATCAATATATACCCAAGAGCCTCTTCACTATAGCTAATGAAGATGAGTTTCTCGATTTATCGTCCAACTTTTTTCTTTTCTACTTGGGTATGTGCATGTTGGGTTTGTAACTAAATACTATGAGGTGTGTAATGGATCACTTTTGATTCAACTATGGCTCATGTGGAGTTACTCCATCAAGAGCAACAGTGGGTACTTTGTTTATCAAATATATTTTTGTCTTCTTTGGTTCATCCCAAAATGTCCTCATTAGTGAAGGAGGCATCGCCGACAAATCGATGAGCTTCTGGTAGGATTCAAACTTAATCTTGCAAACTCCCCTTCGATCTGGGTGAAGAGATATTATATGATGGCCGGTTTCATTCTCAAAAGCCACTTTGAAATTATTTACTTTCTTAAAAGATTTAATTTTGTTACGAAGACAAAAAATCCATATTTTTCTAGAATAATCATCAACACATAACATAAAATACTAAAATCCAGAATGACTAGGTTGCATCAAACTGTAAAGATTGATATGAACCAAATCAAGCTTACTTGGAGCTTGATAAGTACTCTTCTATAATTAAGTTATGTGTTGTTTTCTTGCTATGAAATTAGGACACTTTTCTGTATACTTCTTGAGAGATGGAAAACCTATCACCATATTGTCTTTGTTAAAGTGTATCGAGATATATAATATGGATATGACTAAGTATCTCGATGCCATAAGTATGCAGAGGAAGTATTCTTAGCCACTAGTGTTTGATCATCCTTGTGAACAAAATTAAGTTGGAATATTCGTACCACATTTGAGGCTTTTGCAACAATTTTTGATCCTATGGATTTGTCTCGAATCAAACACACTTTCTTACCGGAATGAATATCAAAATCAATCTTCAGTTTATGATCTAGAAGATGACTAACTGATAGTAAATTATTTGTTAATCCAGGGACGTATAATACATAAGATAATCTACCATGCGGTGAACCAAGAGGTAGAGAAATGTTCCCATTACTTTACACAAGTGTAATAAAAATCATCACCTAATGAAACATGATTTTTTTAAGGTGTGTCCTCATGGTGGTAAACGGTCTTTGTGCTCGATCATGTGTTGAGTGTCCCAAATCAATGTACCAAACAAAACTAGATGATGTAGATGATTCATTGGAATGGGAAGTGTACAACAAGTTCTCATCAACTAAACAGTCTTCTTGATCGGCTACATTGTTATACCGATGGGGTTTCTTTTTCCAGTTCCCCTTCTTCTACTCTTGCTTGTAGTGTGCTTGTCCTTGTTGAGATTGCTAATTTTGAGGTCCGTAATCACTCGGTGATCCTTTCTTGTATGCGTTATACCAACAATATTTCAACTCATGTCCTCATTTGTAGATAGGAAATTTATTCTTTTTCTTGTCCCCTTGTTGATGTTGTTTTTGGGACTTTTGGGAAGATTGTGCTTTTCCCTTCCCTTTCTGATGAGAAGATAGTGCCTTCTCTTCTTCATCATCTTTGTTATAAAGTGCTTCTTCTTGTTGCAACAAATTCACCAACTTCTCAAACTAGATGGTCTAATATGACAAGTTAAGTGTTGTCACAAAAATGTGGTAAGATGGAGGAAGTGCTCTTAGAACAATGGGCACAAGAACATCATTAAAAACCTCCTCTCCCATGGCTAGAAGTGAAGCCCTCAATGTTGCAACTCTCTACAAGAAAGCCTTGGCTTTCTCATTTGTCGTGAATTTTAGTGTAAGCAATCGAATCTAAAATTGTAAAATAGTGTGCTTGTTTCGGCCTTGTACATGGTTCTCAATTTATCCCACAATTCTTTGGTTATTTTGACATCTTGAATGTGGGGTTACACATCATCAGACACTACAAACAAGATTATCAACTTGGCCTTTTGATTGGCCTTGTCAAACTTACTCTATTGAGTTGCATCATCTATTGATCTGGTTACAAAACCATTCACAACTGACCAAATTTCTTCAAACTCAAGTTGAGTTCAAATTTTGGTCTTCCATACAACATAGTTGTCACACCTGAGAGCAAAGTGAGTCAGAAAGAAGAATTTCAGAGCATTGTTTTCCATAGTGGGTGGTTAGATTGTTCCCAACTAGATGACACGTTAGCACAAAAATAAAAATACATTGAAAATATGTAATTATAGCCCACTATGCAGAAAAAATTGAATGACAAGTATATTTATTTTTGTTTTACGAGGCCCAGTGGTATCTAGAGCTCAAAATGGCTCACAAAGGCAAAAATGCAAAAACAACTAAAGAACTTAGAAAAACAACCCTTTCAGAACCCCTCCTTTTATAAAAATGGCTCACAATAAAAATCTAAGCTATGTCTGAGAATTTTTTTGCCCTTCAATAGGGTTTTCCTTGCCAAATTTAGGGTTGGAGGGATTTTGACTACTATCTTTGGTGGTTACCACTAAATTCGCCACCAAAAATAAAAAAAAAAAAACGCAGGTGTGGATAAGGGGTTTGAACTTGTGACTCCGCCCTCTCCCAATGCCTTCTACCTATCCACACAAACACATATAGTGCATACAATGTAATATGAAGAGTATGTTATTTAAACAATAATGAAAAACGCTAACATTTTGAAAAATGGCGTAGCTTGTCGATGGAGGTCCACGTGGCGGACGAAGGTAGGCGATGGTCTAGGTTTCGTATAAAAATTGGATCTGAATTCTTTGGGATTGTTTATGTTTATTGTCTTTATTTGATTTTACATTTGTTATCTCCATTGTTATCTTTGTTACCTCCACTCGTTGTTTATTTGGTGTCGGTCGCCGCTCATTTATGCTTTCACCTTTTCTATGCATTTGTCAGAGGTCAATGAAGGCTTGGTTATGGTCATTTAGAGAGCAAGGGTTATGTGGATTGATGCAAGTGTATTTATGTGCGTGGTGAGTCAAGGGAGCTTGGTGTGGACAAAGATTGATCAAGAGATTGGTGACAGTGTAGAAGAATTACAACTCGCTTGAAGGAAAACATTATGCGGCTCGGTCGGTCCAAATAAAATCACTCAAATAAAACCTTGACTCCGGTTCTGCCCCAACTCGGTGTGGAATGTAGGGTGTGGATGGCCCGTAGGAGACAAGGTTTATTCAACTCGATGTAATCGATGATGAGATTGATGACCCAATTTGGGTCTAACTCATCATGCAACGATCCATCTTGCACTGTGGGTTAGCTCATCTAACTCGGCTCTAATTTTATTTACACATTTCAGTCACTTTGTTGTCAACTTGCCAATACAAATACACAACTCGGTCTGCTACAAAATAGTCAACTCATTTGGTGTGTGTGAAAACCTTTACACAACTCGGTTTAGATCCGATGAGCTCGATAGAACACCATTTGCACAACTTGGCTATAAATTATTCAACTCGCCCTATACAACTCAGTCATAGCTATGCATAATCCTCCAATTTTAAAGGTGTCTCCTCTATATTGATCAAAATAGCTAGATTTAGTCAGAACTATGTACACCTCTAGATTTAGAGGAAAACTCGACTTGGGGAAAATGATTTTTTTATTGTGATTTCTGAACTAGATTTTTCTAGAAAGTAAACAATTTGCCTAGTGCATGAAGCGACAATGCAAAAAAATTGCTTTTCTTTTTCTGGAAAGAGAAATGGAGGTTGTGGGGGTGCATTGGTGGGATTGGGAAGCTCTTTTGGAGGTAACACATGCTCTCCAAGAGGGCAAAGAAACTTCTCCAAAACCTTAGAAACTCAGTTGTAACCTTTTTACCAACTTATGATGTTGTTTGGGCTCCCGATTTAATGCCAAATGTTGAGGAAATGAGGAAACAAGGAGGTAACTTTGTGTAGGTATTATTGATATGGAAAATATAAGATTATAGAATGAATGATAGGGCTGCAATATATAAGTTGCATAGACACATACAAACAAATACTTGTAGTTGCACATGTGCAAAAAACACTATACATGAATATAAAAATAAATAATATGGTTGTAATAAACAAACCATATAACAATAATATAACTAGTTACCCAACTAACTATCAGAATTCAAGTAAAAACTAACTACCAAAGGTAAATGCTAAATTACCTATAGTAAAATAAGTTTTACCTAACAATTCCTTAGGAAAACATTATCAACAATTAGAACTTGCTCATATAGACAAATTTTCCTTGGCTGGAGGTCAAATTTTATACTTCACAAACAAACGAATTAGATAGATAAAACACATGCCTACAACTTGCTTCGGTGGCATTAACATGATCTACTATGATGAGTTTTACCAAACGTAAACTTTCAATGATTGCCTTGCCTTTGAAAGCCCCAAAGTTTCAAGAGAGCTACTTGCATATGACACGGAAAAAAATGTGATAATGTTTGAGCTAATGAAAGCATGTGCTAAAAATATATCCTATTTGTCTCCATACTAAGAAAAATTCGTATTATAACACATTCTAAATATGATCTTGATTTCCTAAATGATTCTTTTTTCACCTTGTGCGCTTGATCCAACATTCCCATTTCTTTTCTATAAAAATTTAGATGTTGTCAAACACAATAACAACATGTTTTCTCTTGCTCCGAGTGAAAAAATTGTTGTCTGTAGTCTTTGTTTACCCAATACTAGGCTAGGCACGTTAACACTTCATCTAGATAAGTCTGAAAGCTCACCCGAAGCACGTGCAACCACTAAGTCCCTCCTTTGTTTGCTTATCAAGATGTTAGACATGCATATTCATAGCAATACATGCAAGGAAATACAACATAACATAGCCATCTGACAATACATATAATAAGGAAATCATTCTACATACAAAATTACTAGAAGTATTTGTATTTGCATAACTTTGTATTCGGATGTAGCATTCTTTGTTACCCAAATACAATTATCGATAGAAAATATAATTGATTACATCACAATTGCTTCATTAACCAAGAGCTATACCATGCACGCATACTAGACTTAGATACAAAATCTAGAAGCTACATACTACTCAATCAAACTTAGAATTTATCAAAGCACTAGTTAATACAAAAATGCATCACCTACACACACACAAAGTGAGGACTTTCCCTTCATCATTTACATGCAATTCCTAGAAATAGGTGCACTCTAATAATAATCTGCATGATTTTTCAAAATTTCTTAACAATAGATTGAGATACAAATATCTCAATGATTTATCCCACTTTAATCCTATTAATAGTTTGTTTTATGCGTCATCTCCATCCTTGTTTGCATGTGCTTTCTTATTTATATCCTTTACATGTGTGCCAAGCTATCTTTCACTTTTTTTCTATTTATGGATCTTGTTTGAGCATCACTCCATCTTCTACTTTTTTATTATTAGTCATATTCTAGAAAATCAACTAATTCCCATAACCATGTGTGCTCGTGCACAAACCTTTGCGCATTGACCCCTTCTCTATTTAGTGCGCCCCTTGTGTGCGGTCTCTAATATCTACACATGGCTACCACTTAGCCATTTTCTCTGCTCAACATTATATATTACATTGACCATCAAGAAACATCATTCGAAAAAACAAAATCCTACACTAAAACTATACAACCGCCAAAAAATAGAACTAAAAACATCCTGTAGGACTTTTTGTGGGCAACTACAACATTCAAGAAAACCTAGTTAATGGCTCGAGACATTTTTTTAAAATGTTATACAACAACATCTGACTTTGATATAAGATGGATAAAAATTAATGATCCACACATTGGTAAACGTTGAATACCCAAATACACACACATGTTTAGACATAAAATTGAACATGATTGGGGTCCGATCATTCATATTTCCAAATCCTTGCATAAAACCTCATATAAAATCCCTAAATTCATAAATAGTTTCCTGTACAAAATTTTTACACCCACACAATATATATAGCCCAGGACTTACTCTAGACAAACTTCCATCCTCTTAGAGTGTCTACACATGGGTTGACATATACAACACTTTCACATGTCAAAAGCATTGGCAATTTGTATTTGTTAGACTCACTTTCAAGATCAATCCAAATGGAATCTTCATCATGACATGTCCTCTTTTAATTTGTCTTCTTGTATTTTGTTTTCATCACTAAATACATGTAATATTTGCACTCATAGAGAGGACATTGTCCATGTCCATGATTTAATGCAATCTCATATTTTGTGCTTACAAGAAACTCATAAGGCTTTTTTGATTCCAAAAGATTTTGTTCCAAATTACAAATGTTTTTATGCATGCCATGTGCATGGGTTCACAATTTGTGCCAAAAGTGATATATCGGTCTTGCAAAAATTACACTTTCACACCTCAGTTGTTGAGGCAATGCTTGTAGATATATTATTGTATGGTTAATGCATATTAATTATAAATGTCCACGTCACACCTACCACACACGTACAAAACATCTTTACTACCCTGCAAATTATCTTTTACATTCTTGATGCAACTATCCCAAATTACATTTTTGGATACTTGATATTGATATGCATAAATGCACAAAAACTATGCTCTTTGCAACATTTATGCAAAACACAAAAATTAGATTCTATGTTAAACAACCAAGTGCATTCACAAAAATAATATCGATCATATATGGTCAAATATAAAACAATACACTTGTCAATCCTTTGAGAAATTTGCATATTGGAGTGATCACCCTGTAATTTTTTGCCCTACTCAGTAACAATAAACAAAACATTATCCAATGGTAGGTATATGTAACTCTATTCAAACTATTGTTGCACAAACAAGTTTTACAAACATACAGACTTTTGCTTTTTCTCTTTCCCATGTTTATCTTGTTTTTTACTATTTTGACCTTTTAGATTTTTCTAGCCACATCAAAATGGATTCATCTCGCCACTAGGAAAATGAGCTTTCCAACATCGATCCTTCACAATACCATTGCAAATGTTATTGTTTTCTTTTCTATTCATGGATGTGCATCTACTACATACTATATTAATGTTATTTTACTTCATACTAGCTTTTAATGCTTCTTATTTTTGCTAATTGTTTTCAATTATAGATTCATTGATAGAGAATCAAAATTCAAAATAAAAGAAGAAAATAAAGTAATCTTAGATTTTTCTTTCATGTAACTCCTCATATCGAAAAAAACAAAACATATGCACAATCTATGGGCAATGATTAATTTTTGGAAGAAAATTTCCTTGCACGCATTTCGTTTAATAGCTTGATAACGCAATACCAAACTCGTCATTGTAATGAAATTACTTGATTAATTATGATTATCACCAGCAATAGAACACCAAATAACACAATATTGCAGATAAATTCTCTCAATATGAAAGTATAATAGCTTGGCCACTTCGAGGGGGCAACCTCCAGAACATATAATAAGACTCAAATACTCAACATAATGATCATCCACTACCTATAACCCCTATTTATACTATTCCTATGCTATGGCCATCAGCAAGGCCAACCAACCAATGATAATAGATCATATATAAAAGAGATACATCATGATATTAAGTTATGATAACAACAAGTCGGCTATATCCATCCCATGTAAGATATATAATTAAGGGCATAACATGCCCCTCCCCTTCAAAGCAACATTGTCCCCAATGTTGGGAATCCCTAGATGTTGTTGCATGAATGCTTCATCTTCCCATGATGCATCCTCAATATTCATATTCTTCCACTTGATCAGGTACTCGGTAATGACTCTGGTCCTCAGTCTTTTGGTGCGTGTCTGAAGAATGCCTTCAGGTTCCAATATGATCCTTCCTTCCTCGTCTAGTTCTGGAAGCACTGATTGGGTGGAAATGTGCTGCCCAATAACTTTCTTTAAGCAAGAAACATGGAGGAGCTCTAGCTTATATGCCACACTACCAATTTTCTACAAAACTCGGTAAGGACCATAGTATTTAGGAGCAAGCTTATTATCCTTTTGTTGTTGTTTCAAGGATAATTGCTTATATGGTTGTAACCTTACAAAAACAAAGTCTCCCTCTTCAAAGTGTCGCTCACTCCTATGTTGATCAACCTATTGCTTCATACGGTTTTGTGCCCGTGCCAAATTTTCTCTAAGACTAGAGAGTACCTCATGTTGATGTTGAATGTGATCTTCGATTGCTCACCTTTGGTTTGACCTTCAAGCTAGATATGAGTGATGGAGGATGGTACCCATAAAGTGCCAGAAATGGAGACATTTTGGAGGAGGTATGAAATGAAGTATTGTACCACCATTCTGCCAATGGCAACCATTGCACCCAACGTTCTTGTTTATCTGAAGTAAAACATCAAAGATATCCCTCAAAACATTTATTTACCACCTCATTTTACCCATCGATTAGGGATGATAAGAGGAACTCGGGCTAGTTGGGTACCTAGACAACGGATCAGTCCAAAATTTACTTGTAAATATTGGATCACGATCACTTACTATAATTTTGGGCGTGCCATGGAGCTTTTGAATTGTGTCCATAAATGAGATGGCAATTGTACTAGCTATGAAAGGATGAGCCAGGGAACAAAAATGAGCATACTTGGTAAGTCTATCCACCATGACCATGATGACACTTTTCCCTTCTAATTTAGGTAATCCTATGATGAAATCCATTGATACCTCTTCCCATCTCTCGCTAGGAATAGACAAAGGTTGGAGGAGACCTGGTGTCTTAATGGTCTCACCCTTATTTTTTAGCACACCAAACATTCTGCTACAAATTTTTAAACATCTCCTTTCAACCCCTACCAAAAGAAATCCTTCTTAAACTATGATATGTTTTGGGACCCCAAAGATGGCCACCTATTGGAGAAGAATGTAGCTCTGAAAGAACATGGTGTTTAAGTGTAGAGTTCTTACATAGATATAACCGATATTTATACCACAATGTATCCCCTTCCATATAAATTGATCTGATATGGATGGATCTACCTGGAGATTTTGAATGAGAGTATGTGTGGTTGCATCTTTCTTCCATTCTTCTCGTGCTTGATCTACCCAATCTGCATGTAGTATAGAGATGGCACATAACAATGCTTCGGCGGACTCATCCCTCCTAGATAGAGCATCAACGACCAAATTTTCCTTTCCTTTCTTATAAACAATCTCAAAGTCATATCCCAACATCTTAGTGACCCATTTTTGTTGTTCTTCTAAAGATAGACGTTGTTCTAAGAAATATTTCAAACTATCATGATCAGTTTTTACCTTAAAATGTCTACCCATCAAGTATGGTCTCCATTGTTTGACTGCATGTAGTATTGCCATCATTTCCTTTTCATATGTGGGTTTTAACAAATTCTTTCCTTTTAGTTGTCAGCTCTCAAAAGCAATGGGGTGTCCTTCTTGCATTAGTACTACTCCGATTCCATTTCTGAAGCATCGCACTCAACTACAAAAGTTTTGGAGAAATCTAGGGTTGCCAATATTGGAGTGGTGCACATAGCTACCTTCAATTTTTCAAATGCCCTAGATGCTTCCTCATTCCACTGAAAGGAGTCCTTCAATAATTTTGTGAGTGGTGTTGCTATACTACCATAGTTTTTGACAAATCTATGATAATACCCTGTGAGACCTAAGAAACCTCGTAATTTTTTGAGGGTTCTTGGGGTTTCCCATTCCACCATGGCCTGGATCTTGTGAGGGTCCACCTTAACACCTTCATGAGAAACAATATGGCCCAAGTATTCCACTTCCATGTACCCCAAAATAACACTTTGAAGGCTTGGCATAAAGTTGATGTTTCTCTAAGACTTCTAAGACAATATTGACGTGATGTAAGTGTTTCTCCCACGATTTGTTGTAGATGAGTATATCATCGAAAAATACTAAGACAAAATTTCTTAGGAATGGTCTAAATATTGAATTCATCAAGCTTTGGAATGTGGAGGGAGCATTGGTAAGGCCAAATGGCATCACTAGGAATTCATAATGGCCTTGATGAGTTCTGAAAGTTGTCTTATGAATATCTTCTTGCTTGACTCTAATTTGGTGATACCTTAACGCAGATCTAGTTTTGTAAAATAAATGGCACCATGTAACTCATATAATAAATCATCAATGATAGGAATAGGAAACTTATCTTTGATAGTGAACTTATTAAGCTCTCTGTAACTGGACACATGCGCCATCTTCTATCCTGCGACGCACCATCACCACGGAGCAGAATAGGCACTTTGACTCACGGACGAATAATACCCATTTCTAAAATTTCCTCCACCATATTCTCGATCTCACTCTTTTGCACATATGGATATCTATAAGGCCGATGTTGGGGGTTGGCTTCTGGAATCAATTGAATAGCATGATCATACTCTATTTCAGGTGGCAATCCTCTTGGTTCCTTGAAGACAACTACATGTTGATTAATAACCTTTTGAAGATTAGGATGCAATACCTTCATTTGTGGTTGGACTTCTATAGATAATAATCATGCTACAAAACCTTCAAACCCCTTTTTAATAATCTTCTGCATTTGGTGAGAACTCACCACTAGAGGATCTTTAGCTTATAGACCTCGAAGTTCAAATTTTTTACCCTCAGAATGAAAGTGCATGAACAATTCCTGGAAATTTATCTCTATGGTGCCCAAGGTAGTGAGCCATTGAACACCTAAGACAATATCAGCTCAACCCATGGGAATAACAAACATCATAGATTCCAATGTGTAATCACCCATCATGATTTTGACTTTATGGCATTTACCTAAACATTGGACTGTGCCACCATCTACAATCATTACTTGAAATTCAGGTGTTGGGTAGATGAAACAATTTAGTCTTGTTGCCAACTTATGATTGATGAAATTATGTGTGCTCCCCGAATCAATCAAGACTATTACCTTCTACTTCTTAAGATAACCCACAACTTGAAGGGTTTGTGGAGTACTAATACCTAATAGAGCATGGCATGAAATAGTGGGCTGAGGATCTCTAGATTCTTCCTATAATTTTTCCACTTCCTCTATTGATGTTGCCTCATATTCTTCCTCATCGCTCAGATCCTTCAATGTAGAACAATTTTTTTCTCAGAACATTTATGATTTGGTCCATATTTTCTATCACAGTTAAAACATAACCCTTTGGCTCTTTTTTCTTCAATTTTTTGAGGTGTCAACCGAATTGGCCAAGGGTAAGAAGGAGACAAGGTGTTACAATCTTTATTCTAGAAAAGGTCTACCTTCTACTTGGAAAGAAATTTTTCCTCTACTCGACGTGCCATGATAATAGAATCAACAACCTTGAGTGGGTTAAACATGCATACCTCATGTTCAATGTGGTGCATAGGACCCCCAAGAAATAGGTCATTCAAATACTCTTCGTAATATCCTCCACACGCAAGGACAAAGTTTGGAATTAATGGAAATGCTCCTTAACTCGAACCGGTTTGGCGTAACTTTTCTAATTGGTTGAAGTAATTCTCAGAAACACTAGAACTATAGTGTAATTGAAGCTCTTCAGTGAACACTTTCTAGGTGACATTTAGGCCATTCTTCTACCTTTGAGCACATAACCAATGATACTAAACAAATTGATTAGGTTCTAGGTATAAGGATGCCATAGTTACCTTTTGTCCTCCTGGGATCTGATGGAGATCAAAGAAATTTTCCATTTGGGTAATCCAATTGAGTGGATCCTTTCCATCAAATTTACGCATTTCAACTTTTGGAATCATGCCCCTCCATTGGTGAGAAGATCCACTTGAATGATTAAAGGATCCTCCCTAATTTGAGTGATTTGGATATGTGTGACCATTTCTAGTAGAACCCATATGACTAGCATTGGAAGTTGTATTAGAAATAGCATTCAACAACTCCTACTGCATTGCATGAAAATCCTTCTGAATCTCACTCCTAAGGCTACCTTTTAGTTGATGAAGCTCAACATTAAGGTCATCCTTACTCACCATATTGTTTACCCTTTCTTGAAGTTGGATGACCACCTCGATACTTCCGAACTAGTAGAATCAAGCCATATCTTCCTTATCCGGGGTCATTCTCGGAGTTGTTTGTCCTTTTCCTTGGCCTGGGTAGATCTACCAGCCATGACAAAGGATGTGGGCCTAGGGGTAGACTTAATAGGGCGAATTTTAGGGTTTAGGGTTTCGTAATTTTTTGGCTGAATATAGGAATTTATAAAACAAAAACCCTAGCTATTTTTTGGAGGGGTTTCCGAAAATATAAGAAATTTGAAAAATTTCCAAAAAATACGCCCTAGGGAGCCAAATTATGAATAAATATAGAACCGTAATAACTTTTGAAAAACAATTCAAAACTTATTGAAATTTGGAGAGAAGCTTACTTGACTTATTTTTCCTCACCACAAAAAAATTGCATAAAAATTCACTACCAATCTTAAGATATAGCCAACCTTGATTATGGTTTGACGTCATCTTGGCCGAGATCAAGCTCTGATACCACTTGTAATGAAATTACTTGATTAATTATGATTATCACCAGCAATAGAACACCAAATAACACAATATTACAGATAAATTCTCTCAATATGAAAGTATAATAGCTTGGCCACTTCGAGGGGCAACCTCCAAAACATATAATAAGACTCAAATACTCAACATAATGATCATCCACTACCTATAACCCCTATTTATACTATTCCTATGCTATGGCCATCAGCAAGGCCGACCAACCAATGATAATAGATCATATATAAAAGAGATACATCATGATATTAAGTTATGATAGCAACAAGTCAGCTATATCCATCCCATGTAAGATATATAATTAAGGGCGAATAAATCATAACAATAGTGTCTCGATTATTATGAATACTATAATTGTTTGAAAAAATGCTCGAAAGGCATTCATTTTATGCCAAAATGGAATATCTTGAACATGGGTGTTAATAATTGACCTAAAAATATGAAGTTATTATAACCAAATATTCGGACAACATAGTTTGATTTTTTAAATCATGCGAAATTATGACCCAACCATTACCTCGAGAAAAAATGAAACTAGATAATATAAAGTGTATTGGCCCAATTCAAAACAACACGAGAGAGGTTACAAATTTCTACTAGCCACATTTCATTTTAGTTAGGTGGGAGTGGCTCATTGCTTGTATAAGTTGGGTTTAATATTAAAAGTTGTTTGGATGATAAAAATTATGGAATCCCACTCCCGATTAGGAATGCATTCCAAGTTATCATTGATATTTTCATCACCTTGCATCTATATTCCTTTTCGGATCTACAATTATACATAAAAATGAGGTAAATATGTTAATCGACAACTCGTTGTTCAAAAACAACTTGGATACAAAAAGAAATTGAGAAATTGAATGGTGTTTAACCCTATCTATTACAAAGAAATCTATCTATAAACCTAAGAAAACTAACCGACATAACCATGGAAGACAAGAACAAGCAACACAAATCACAATGATAGACATTTTGTCATTCTCTATAATTATATACACTACAAGCTACTAATTTATATATTTTTATAATATGAATCTTCGTAAAGGCTATTGGTGAATTATGAAAACCTTGATATTTTCCTTTGTCGTCTTTCGGTTCGAAATAAAATATGACTTATAATGTACTTTCTCATGGATTTTTCCTTCATATGGATGTGGGCACCGACATTGTCTTTATATTGGTTCAATATGTTCCAATGTTGAAATTTCATAAATTTGTTTTCCCAACAAAGACTAGTTTCAATGAATGAACCCACAAATATCTATACCATATATAGAGAATTCCTTAGTAAATCATTATAATAATATTCAAATTAACGAGTTTCATTGATACTCACACTTTAATCATTCAATATTCTGTCAATACCAAGGAAGTGTCCAAGGCTATTTGTAACAAAGAACGACTAGAAATGTATCGAGCATGTAACTTGTTCACTTGAGAAATAAACAACTATTATCACTAAGAATCTATCCTAACTTATTAAAATTGATGAAATAAAAACAAAGGACAAATACTTCTAACTCTATAACTTAAGGAATTGAAACATGCAGAAGTAAAATAACAAGTTTAAATGATTTAAACACAACAATGCTTAAACATCAAATGAACTAAACTAGATGAATAAGAAATAAACAACACTTCCCTTCACATTGGGGAGGAGTGGCCCTTGCTCCTTCCCTTTGATCTCAAGTTACAACGTCTTACTCATGAAAACACAGTTGATTCCATAATCATGCCCTTTATTTATCAATGATTTTACAATGCACTTTCTTTATTTCTAAGAAAATACCACACTTATTCTATGATGATAACACCTTATATATTAGGCAAAGTCCAATTCTTCTTCCAAGAGAACTTATTATTCTAATTACATGCAAGAGTTACATGTAAGAGTTAACTAAACATATTTATATCAAAACGAAAATACTATTGATAATTATTAAGGTAATGTAGTCATGCATGTAGATTGTTGGTTGAACTCATCTTATGGATGGAAGTGGAGTTCTTGTAAAAAAAAATCAACTAAATCTAGAGATCTATAGATTTTAGATGAACTCAAGTAATCACACTCCTCGTAAAGTGGAGGATTCAACAAAATAAGGACTAGTTATTGCTAGTTATACTTTTAATGCAAAGCCTAAACCATGTTAACTTTGAATGATCTTTATGTCTAAAGAGGTGGTTTGCCACCTAAGCAGACCAAGTTCCCTAATGGAATTGATGTTGACTAGGCAATTCCACGAGTTGTGAAAATCTTGTGTTGATTGGGTGAGCGATGTGCTCCCTTTGTGTGAAACATGCACTTAACTTTGTGAGTCCTACACTCAACTATGCGAGTCTCGTACAGCTTATGTGAGTTACGTACTTGACTATGAATATGAAAGTTATTCCATTCACATTTGTTAGCACCAAAATCAACTTATATCAATCAATTCAAGAAAGCATATGAAAGATAAAATATAACCAAGATTTATGCACAAAACTTCTCTTTAAGTCAACAAAAGTATTATTTACAATAAAATTAATATCAATTCAATACAAGGTAAGATGGGAATAATGAAAAAATGGGGCTTGGAATGGGAATTCTAAAGGCTCATCACTCCCCCAAACTTATGGATTAGTAGGTCCTCTTGCTACAAATTCAACCATTATTATTTAAGGATTCCACAATCCTACTACAGTTATACTCATTGGAAAAAGTATCCCATGTTCTCAATTCTGGGTCATGGTATCCATTGAACTCAATCACTACCTTTCTCCATTTTGTTATACTCTCTCAGTTGGTTGGTCTTGATCATTATTACATCGAGGAACTAGTGCCAATATGAGTTATGGTCTAAGCCGCATGCCAACCCAATCTTATTCCATGTCTAACATAATTATTCCTATTTCCTTGGCCCTTCTCAATGACCACCAAAGATTGTTAGGAGAAATAACTTCCTTTTCTTGTAGGTTTTAGTGATCAAGTACCACTTCTTAAAGTTTATGAAAACATATGCCCTAAAATATGCCACACATGTGGAAATGCTTTCTTTATACCTGTCCACAAGTGAAGAGAGTAAATTTGTGCCTTATACTACTATGAAAATATACCAAGTACTAGAAAGTCATGTCTCATGAGAAGACCTGAATTAGTCTCCTCCCTTATATAATTCCCTCTTTGTTCTCTCCAAATTGTCTGATGTCGGAGTGTGGAGACAAAAGATCTTAATTGAACCTCTCCTACATACATATTTATTGGAATATGTGTTTCTTTAGGAAATAAAAATTTATGGACATAAAATTCACAAAAAATTCCTTCCAGTTGTATCAGAGGTTGCATATGTAGCCATGAACTACCTATCAGTTTCAAATTCCACGGATTCATTGGAGTGAACCCTAGAAATATGCCATTTATAAAATTGTTCCTTTAAAAATAGAGCATAGAAGGTTGTTGGTGACCTGCAAGAAAGAGTTTTCTCATATAATTGGCATATTAATGCCAAATTATTTTCCAAGACTTTCTTCTCTTCCTTTAAGATTTTATTTTCTTCTTCTACTTTTCTTAGCTCATAGCAATGACTTATCCATGTTGACATTCCTTTCAAAACCACAATTTGGGAAAAAAAAATTAGTTTGAGATATTTGATGTGTGGTGCTTATGAATTTCTCTTCCTTCTTTTCAGATTTCAGGGTTGTAAGTTTTTGCTAGTTAAATTCTCAATAGTTTGTTGGATTTCATGAATGATCTGATATTTACTTCGTAGATCCTTTTAGATCCACTGAATTTCCAATTCTTTTCAGTTCTTAATTGGGAAAGGTATTCATCTTTCCCTTGGAGGACAAGCTGTAACTTTTGCAACATATATTTTGTTTGTTACAACTAAAATTCAACTTTGGAGAGGGCTAACACTTGAGGAGTAAGGGATTCCTCATCATGTGGTGAGCTAGGCTCTCCTTCAAACATAGGCATTTTCCTTTATCCGAAACCGAGAATCCGCAATGCGGTGGGTGGTGGCTCAAAAATATGTTCCTCAAAAATAAGGTTGAGAGGATATGGAGATTTTGATGGGGAAGCTTGAGGTGCGGATTTCATTACTCTAATTGTGGTTGTTGCTTCATTCTCTTCCACCGAGGGACATCCTCTACTTGATGTTTGGTACTTGTCCTGGAGGACCTTAGTTTCTTCTTGGATTTTATTTTTCGTTAAAGACCCTTGTTTTGTGGGTTTTACGTTTGGGCCAAATTTCATTCTCTAGATCATATTTATTTTGGAACTTAATCCATTTCTTCATCCCATTCTATTTTTGAATAAAGTGATGTTTACAAATTAAATGAATTAACCCCTAAAATTTCAAATATTTAGCTCCCCAATGGAATTTCTCTGTGGTAGAAGAAACAAAGGCATGCAAGAAGTGGGGAAGGTCAATTTTTTTTTGTTCCTTGGCCTCTCCATGGCACAAGTGTATGAGGATTCTCACAACATGGCCAAGAATGATTTCGTATTGACCCTCACAGGTGAAATACTTTATTACCCACTTTACAACAGAGCCCCATGGTTCTGGGAAATTGGATCTTTTTATACCTTTTGCCTTACCAGTATTGTCAAAGACCAATTCTAATTTCTCCTTATTTCCCATAGATAATCTCTTTATCATATCGGAGCTCTAAAATTTACTAATTGACATGTTTGAGGAATTCCTAAAATTTCACTAATGATTGAAGCACTGAATAGAATTTTTATACCTTTTATTTGTGAATATTTATCGTCAAGTTTTCTAGAAAATTCCTCTGTCATTGTTGGATTGAATTCTTCATACATGAGCATGAATTCTAACCACCCCACATTTTTAAATATGGCAACATACTTGGTGTATGATAATAAATCCATGGGGCTGGTTGGCTCATGACGTACTTTGATACCCATTCAGTGCATGGGAATAACTTGTGGAGATTAGTATTGTAGTGGGTTAAAATGGCAGGGGCAAGTACTCAAGCCTTTGAAGTTAAGTCGGTGGAATTAAATATGGAGGTGACATAACCTCTTTGTAAAAATATTTTTTTGGGAATTATGGGAAATGCGTGAGAAGTAATGGGAAGCGTGTGATAACTCATGGGAAGGAAGAATTATACCTTGAATTGACTAATAATTAGTACTATCATAATTAAACCTTTATCTAACTTAAAAAGAAGTGTTGGCACATATGTTATCATCTCACATCTTGTCACATGTTCCCTCAATGTCGAGAGAACCGATTATTGTTCCACTATAATTCTACATGACGTGGTTCTAGAACAAGGTGACTGTCATAACTAGTTTTTAGTCACCTTTTGTTATATATTTTTCTTTCTCTTTTTTAGAAGGAATGGCCACCATCTCTAGTAATCAACCATATCCATTTTATTGAAATTTTTCAAAAATAATTTAGATTGGAAATAGATTGGACAAGGAGACCTCCTCCAAGTAATTCAAAGATGAATTTGATTGCAGAAACATTTTAAATTCTTTTCGAGATACTAGTTTCTAGTATAAACGTAGTCTATGACCATTAACCAACATTACCCTTCTTTTACCATCAATAGAGCAAGTTTTACAATACCATTTTTGTAGAATTATTCTATTTGGTATGGGCCCATCCATCTGGTATACAACTTCCCTTTGAAATTCTAATGACAAAGCCCTATTTTTCCTTTCCAATGATGATCTATTGAAACCATGGGAAAATGAGGAGAATTTCATGTGTATCGTGGAGCAGGAGGATCTCATTGAGGCTAAATACTTTGACGTCCTCATGCTTTTTATTGGAAATGATTATGATGAGGGAAACTATCTCCACTTGAATAAAATGCAAGGAAATATATCGTTGTATATCCATTAGAGCTTGAAGTTTAAGTAGATTTAGATAACGTGGAATACATTTCCATATACTTTGTCTATGAGGCCAAGCATGGGGAAGAAATTTCCAATGGATGTGGTACTTTTCTTTTGAGATAGACTTGTCTAATCATAAATCAATCCATCTCAAATATTGACTCATATTTTCCACTACTTATGTTCATTGTAGAGCATGAGGATGAGTTTCATTGCACTAAAAATAGATAGTGCACTCTCTAAAACATAACATAAATAAAGAAGGGATGTAATTTTCAATTGAAGTTGACATTCGAAGAATAAATATCATAAAGATATCTTCATGTTCCTATCACTTGATATCTCTACCATAAATATCATTACATGGTCATGCATCATCGGGAAGGGAAGCTACTTTTCTCAACTAATCTATGGTTATCTATAGTTTTTCTATGTACATTACTAGACTCGGTTAGAATAGGTTTTATTTTTATATAATAATATATTTACACACCCTACATATTCTACTTGGTATGTGTATGTGTATTTATGTTTATACATAATATTTTGAGTCCATTTGAAGATACAAATCTAGAGGATCCAAAGTAAGGGTTCTCATGTAGAAACCATGCCCAATAGATGCTTGAAGGCTACTTGTCTCTACTCTTTACATGAAAGTTTCCTCGCGAGCCATGATAAATTTTAAATAAAATGAGATCCCTACCCATTTTTTCATAAAAATCTTTGAAGGATCAAGACTCCAAAGCACTTATCACTTTTCATGAAGTTGGTGGTAGTGTTTTTAGTCCATAGGCTACTTAAATACTAAAAATGTTCCCACATCCTACCGAGGATTCTTATTATATGCGTAATTCCATATCCTTGATTGGTAGTTATACATAAATAAATAGATTAAACATAAAGGATTTAAATTAAAATACACATTGTAAATACTAAATTTGATAGCATTCATAAATTAAATAACACAAATCAAGACTATAAACTTATCATAAATGGTTCCTAGTTTAAAATGCGTATTTGGATATAAAATTCTTCAATGGCGAAGTTTTCTAGGTAAGTCGGCACCATGACCACACTCAATAATAAAGAAACAACACAAACTCATGTTACAAACGAACCCTAGCAGAAACTAAGAAGTGCACTTTGTGCCTCCTCTTAGACCCACTCTATAGACCTCATCTCCATGTTATTCAAAATGTTATAGATATCATTCCCTTTACCATAAAAACAATTATAATTCATTGTCTTTTTCTTATAAAATCACATATCTATTATCGAAATGTTTAACCCATTATATAGGGTGGAAGGCGTAGTTACCAATGGGTGTAACCTCTCATTACATTTATTCGGTATTTTTAACACAAATTTCACTACAAAATATTATTTTTAATAATACATAGTCTTCACATAATCCATTTATTTCTTTTTTCACATGAAATACTTATAAATAATCGCTTATTTACTATCACTCTTTTTATGGGATTTATTCATATAAAATTCTCCCCTTGTATTTTTTGTTGTCCTTAGTAACACGAGATGGATTTAAAACATACAAGATACAACATATGACTAGTTAAATAGATTTGGTTATTGATAATGATAATTTCAAGTTATCTTGTTTTTTATGAAAAAGGGTCAAGAAGAAGGGCATTTCATTTAAATTACACCTTCGATGCTCACCCTAAATTGTGTGATTTTTATGGTACCTTGTGGTTTTCAAGGATGTTTCTATAATGATTTTAGAAGGTTTTGAAAAATAATTAGGTCATTTTATGTCATGATTTTATGAACAAATGTTAAAAAGGTAAACAACTTGTTATCAATTTGAAACCCTAGCTTGAAAGCGGTTTGAGAGATTTACTTCCTAAGTGGCCAATTTTTCTTAACAAATTGCTTGGATGATGATTGTAACATTTATATAAATCCTTCATATTTCCATAAAGGTATGATATAGGTTATGGTGATGAGTGGACCCCATTCAAACCAAAAGTAAATTTGAAGAAGTTTGTTTGGGACAAGGTTGTCCAAAGGAGTTGCAAAATAAATGGAAATTTTTTTGAGTATGTGAGTTTTTATTGATGTAAAAATATATTTCAAGTCGTTATAATTCATAAAAATGGAAAAATTGTGCCCTATTTAGGTTGACCGGTCAAAGCGCGTTTGGGGCGATTAGAAGTAGATTCGGTAAAATGGACATTGTAAGAGATACATGAGGATTTAGGAGGTGATTAAAGTTATGTTGGAAAGATAATTCAGAGATATTTCCAATGATATAATTTTTACTTATTATTATGATTTTTAATATGCTTTGAGGTCAGTTTGTGGACAATAATATTTTTGGATTTCGGGACAAAATTGTTTTTGCTAAAAGATTGAGTTAGTTAGTGCATGAAATGGATTGGGTGATACTTGATATCACTTGGAATGTGAAGAGGGATTAATTTTACATCAAATGAATCCATTTTGAGGTCTTGAAATTTTTGTTAAGGGTGTTAACTAGTTGCATTTCAGAAACTACGTTTTGGGTAGCTTGATTTGGTGAAGGCAAAGTTGATGTAGTTTGAACTTGAGGTTGTTTCAAGAGTTATAACTTGCTTAGAAGTGTTCTATAGGTTATTCCATTTCCATATATTGGTCATACATCATATTTTATTTGTTTTTTGATGATCTTGAAGCCAAAAGGTGAAGATAGGGTGCTAGAAATAGGTGTTTTGTGAAGGCAATTAGCCACTGGGCCCATTAAACGAAATAATTTGATTGGTTCATGTAAATTGTGATAATGGATGATGTTTAAATGTTATTTTAAACATTTTTGGTGATTTTTATAGCTTGAATAAAAATATTTTTGTGTTAGGATATTTTTTTCATCCCAATGATGGGGTTTTAAGAATTTTTGGTGCATGGATGAAGGGTTTTGGATAGGCCAACCTATTTGGGTCACTTTTGGCTGTTATGATAAATATTATGGGTTGATTTTAAGTTTTTGGTGTTGAGAAAAATGAGGGAAATCGACCTCATTTGAATTTGAATCAAGAAGAAGCTACAAAACATAGTTTTGGGTGTTTTTGTGAGCTAATTGTGTGTGTGTGAGAAGTGTGACCTAGGTGTGAGATTTTTGCAGGTGTATGAGCATGAATTGAGATCAGATAAATTGTGTGACAAGTTTAATATTGATGGCAAGCATGTTTGCAAGGTTTTTAAGCTTTGAGAAGTGAAGGAAGAACTAGTTTGTGAAAGATTGAAGACTTAGGGTTTTCGACAAGGATTCAAGGTGTTGTGACATGAAATTGTGATCTCTATCAGTTATAGAAGCAGAAATACATCAAATATATTATTCATAATGCGGTTGATCAAATTATTGATCATCTTGGGGGGTTTTAGCCTCCTTGTGGAGTTGGTGCTTCACAAAATTAAGTGTTAGTGCTCCTCGTAGGGTCAGAGCTCTACTAAACTAAGGGTTGGTGCTCCTTGTGGGGTTGGTGCCTCCATAAATTTGAAACATATAAATATAAAGATTTTGTTTCATTGGTTTTTCTTCCCCTTTAGGGTTTTCCATTAATATCTTGTGTCTTATATTTTTTCTCTTATTCATTGTTCATTGCATACATGATATTTGATGGTTGCACACATTAATGGATGGTTAAGTAATCTTGTGTTTTGAATAAGAAAATATGAAATCTGATTTAATTTTGTAAGGATTTATTCACCCCCTTCTCAGTCCATTGTGCTTCCAACATCAAGGACATAGAGGAGGGAGCCAAAGGGAATCCTTACTCGATAGATATGTATAACCCAAACCTAGTAAATCGAGCACCATTAATTATAGTAAAATCTCCTACATTTTTAAATAACACATTGATAATATGGACAAAGCAAGGTCCAAACCTCATAGATTGAAACATTGCAATTATAAAAGGTCACTCAATCCTATCATAAGATTTTTTAAATCAATGTTCATTAATATGGTTTTTTAATGAAACTAATGCCCATTTCATACCTTCCTAGACATAAATAACATTATCCGTGAATGTATCTTAAACTAGTTTGTTTTCTTATAACAATAAAGGGAAGAAGATTCTTAGGTATAAGAGTGAGGAATTTGATAATGATTTTATCATAAGCATTAAGAAGAGTATTAGGTATTCAATTGGAAATTTTCTCGGGATCTCCAACTTTAGGAAAGAACTTAATATTAACCTAATTAATGAGGTCTCCTAAAGAGTTGGAACAAACAAATTCAAGATATTATTTATGAAAAGCAGGTCCCGTGGTATCCCATAGGACTTGGTGTAACTCACAAGGAAATCCATCGATGTCGTGGGCTTATTAGAGACCATTTACATGGTTGCCTCTTTGATATCATTAACAATAATGGGTCACCACATGTGACTCTCTAAGATTGAGAGATATTCCAATGGATAACTTGGTGTTACTTCATGAGGGCATATCCTCTTTCAAAGGGATAAAGTTAAGAAACAAAAATGTCATGGTAATGATACACAAAAGCTTGTATATATTGTCGTAGATTGATAATTTTTTATCAACACCTTTGATAGATTTTATCATGTCAATCGATTATATGTAATGGAGGAGAGAAATGAACTCTTTAAAGGATTTATCACTAACCCATAACCAATACAATATAGCTCTAAGTTGTTCCCTGTATATTTATAATTTTCTCAACTTTTAGTTTGTATCTCCACTAAGAAGCTTGATTTTGCAAGGAAACATTAAGTGGGGAGTTTTCAAGCTCCTAGAAGTCCATTAGAATTCATGGTAAGAAGCCTCACGAGCTCATTGTCTTTAGATGATGAATTATTATTTTACATTCTAAGGAACTGGGTATTCCTCTTAATGACATCAAACCACCACTCAACCCAATGGATGTCTCTATGGGCCTCAAGACAAGATTCCAAATTCACTTGATATGTCCCGAGTCCTCATATGCTTAAGATATGCAATGTTGAGATAAAATTAGGTATTCTTAGTTTTAAGGCATTACATATTCAATTCAATATAGAAGCATGTATGATAATGGTATGATAAAACGACATGCTCAATCACAAGATGTGGACACCGAGGTTATATAAAACAAGATCTTATTTGGTGAACAAGGCATGGTCCAATATTAAAACCACTATCTTGACCAACTCTAAAGTTAGGCTTAGTAAACCATGCAATATTGGATTATTTTCTATGATGATTGTTAGGAGCATAAATTTCAAACTTGTGTGGCACATATAACCATGCTTCCCACTCTCCTGCACACCATCATATGGGGAGGTGACCTTCTTTATCTTCATTAAATTCCACCACATTGAAATTTCCACATAAAATTTGATGGGCATCGGGAAGAGTATATGTCATATAATGTCAAAAGAGGGACCTTTTGATAGAATCATTGGAAGCATACAAGGTAGCTAAACCAATAATATGTCTGTCACAAAATCAAAGAGGGTCCATAACACCCAATGGGTTGGGTCGAAGCTACATGAAATGACACTCGTGAAATATTTGGTGTTAATAACACGATAACCCCTCCAAGACTAATTTCATGATTGGACATCTTGAAAATAGTACCCAACCAAATAACGTAAATAGCAGACTAGAGGAGAAACCTATATATTTTAACTTTTGTATACATAACACTTTCAATTGCAAAATTTGAGACAATTGTCCTGACCATAAATCAACTGTTTGACTCAATGAGGCCCCAAACATTCCAAGAGTAAACAATCATTGGGAAACATATAAGGGATCCCCCATCATATAGATATTTTAGGGCATAAAAATTATTAGCAAAGGAAATTTTTCTCTAGTTAGCTCACAAAAAATTCACTCATCGCTTATCTCACAAAATTTTCACTCATTTCAAAGGGTCATTATTTCTCATAAATGTATTCCCCTGGTCATCAAAGGGGGTGGAATTTGAGAGCAACAAAGCATGGTTTTGTAATAAAGTGTGACAACATTATCCTCTAGAGAAACCACCCTGGAAAGGGGTTATGACAATAGTATAATGAGAACAATGGGCTAGGAAGGCATAAAATAATCCATAAACTTATGGGGGTGTAGGAGAGTGTAAGTGGAGCTTTAACATTTAGTAGCATAAGTTTTTCGAAATGGTATTCGAGTAATCGGCTCCGTAAGCCCCTATAGGCTAGTAAGTGGCAAGTGGTGGGTGAGAAGCACCATGAGAAATCGAAGAATTTTTGTTGGTAATTTTGTCCAACCATCATTAGAGATAAGCGAGAGCTTTATTTTCCAGTGAACCCTTATCCTGTGGAGTTTGATGGGAAGTAGCCATTAAAGGGGATTCTGAATCATATAATTTGAGGATTAACAATGAAAATAGGTGTTCAAGAGATTTATATATAAGTCATGTTGAGAGAAACAACAACCACTAATTTGTATATCAATAGTTTCCTTAAGGTTCTTAGCCAAGTATATTTCAACACATTCACATTTTTGGGGGCATGTTACATAGAACTTGGGTTATTCGAGACAAATGAAGCAGTCTAATGGTTTGATGAGTTACTCAAAAATCCTCAAAGGAGGAAATGAAGGCCGGGGATTCTATCTAGACTAGGGTTTTGAGTTTGGCTTGTTCGGAGACTTGAAATTCCAAGGTCCAATGTGAAAAACAACTAGAGTTTTGGATAAACCATTGACCATGGTTGACAATGGCTTTACAGTTCTTAATACTCAACATTATTAAATTGGAATAGAAAGAAAGATTTGGTTAGATTTTATACCCCCTCTAACTTGACGTTATGGGGTTTTCAGTGGTTGTGAACCCATTGTTTAAGTGAAACTTGGCCAATGAAATACAAAACAAATGTGATAGATTAAAATGAGTCGAATGTTTTATCAAATTTAGGAAAATCAAGAATAATATTGTAGACATGTAAATTCGGTATCTATACCCTTAATTGTCTACGTGCATGTATTTATTTAATTCATCCCCCTTATTTAATTAAATTCCCATTTATCCCATCCATATTAATCTTTATTAAAATTAATTAATTAATTCCTATTAATTAATTAATACCCATTATCTTGCCCTAATGGACCTTCTATTTAGGATGCTTTTATCCTAAATCCATCCCCTTGCTTTTCTAATATTTTATCCTATCTATTTTTATGCCCTAACTACCCATGATTTATCCCCAAGAAATCTAATCCCACCTACATGCTTTAAAGCACCCTTCCAACTCTTAAATCCACGAAATCACGCCAAAAACACAAAAGCTAGTCCATTGGGGAAACTTTCCTCGTAGTCGGGCCGGTGACTCCAACCCACTGCCGTGTCAACCCTATAAAATTGAATCCTTCCTTTCCATAATCAAGCAGATGCATGTGAATTCTGAAGCTCTCTTGTGCTCGAGAATTGTTGCAATAGTTACAAACCTCCTGGACCTCCTTCGGATGTGCTTGCATCGCTCACGATCATCCTTCGTGAGATTTATCATTATCTTCATGTTATTTGTGTAATATTTATCATATTATCTTGGTTTCTCTTATGTCTGACATTTTTTAGGTTCATATCAACATCGGTAACACTCAAAGCTTCTTCAAAGAACTTATTTGCTTGCAACAGTTGCCTTTCCCATCCATTCATCCTCGGCCCTATCACACTCTACTATAATCGTCATCGACTAACCCAAGTCACCATCAACCTGTGGTCTTGTTTTCCAAACATTCCATTCTCGATCATTGTTTTCTCGCCATTTTATTTGCCTTCCCTGCTCCAAACATTCTTCTACAAGTTATTTCTAGCATATAAATACCTCTTCTCGCTTCCAATTTTCATTCAAGCATTTAAAGGCCTACATATTCATCTTATTTTCCTAGATCTACCCTTCTAGATCGCCATCAACCTTCCGCATAGTGGGTCGTCACGACCTGCACTGTAACATTTAATTTACAGTTATTGTAATCTAATAAGCTTTTAGATCAATCTTTGTTCGTTGTTCATATTCAAGTAAATATTTTTGTTTTTGCATGTTTATGTTATTCCATCCTTTACATCACTTTTTCTAAACAAACAGGGGTTGACATCCGTGAAAGGAAGCTAAGAATTCTTGATGTTGCTTTTTTGGGTAACCCCGCATGTCTTATCTAATCATTTTTCTTTCAGTGGTTCTTATTTGCAAGTTATCAGCTTGTAGCGGTAGGATCCATCATCTACTTTGCGCACGTATCCATCACATCACATCTCGAGGTAACATAAACCCTCCAACATTTCTTAGTTGCTAGTTGCTTTCATTGCTAGTTCATTCATTTGATCGGTGAGGAAGTTTCTTGTACAAAAATATCAAGCAAAGGGGTTCTTAGGTAAGAGTCGGTACCTCATGGAAGACTTTTGAGACAAACTTCCTTGCCTTCTTCAAGTGTCATAATATTCCAAAGCTTTGTTTTCCATACCTACATCAAATAATACATGAGGTGAGAAGATGGTCATTAATAAATGAACTTTTCTTGAAAAATATTGATCTAAGAGTGGAGTGGTAGATCAATTCAACACATTAAATACATATTAAAATGATATTTCTTTCCTAGATCACTAAAGCATCGACAATATATAACCATAATTATAAGCTTAGAACAACCTAAAATATTCTCCAAGATACATAAAATAATATAAGAACATCTATTTTGAGTTGTAGCCTTTCTTTTATTTACTTTTTTAAAATTCACAATTCTAAGTAAATAATTTTGAACCTCTTGGAAAGGTCCGGGACAGTGTAATAGTCATTTCTCCCTTTAATAGGAATTGAAGTATCCATTAACTTCAAAATAACTTAGTCTTTTTTGTTCATCATGTGTACAATCTTGCAATAAACTTTGAAAACCAAAGTCTTATTAGCGTAGCAAAATAAGCGTTTTGGGTAATGATTCCATTTTGTTCCTATAAAACCATGTAATAATATAATGTATTATTCTAAGTCATATTTAGAATGAAACTAAATTATTGTTTCTTACCTTGCCAAAATGGCTTAAAAACATTAATATCTATATTAAATAGATATATGTATGTAATTTATATATATATTAATATACAAGATTGTTGGCAAATATATTGTTATAGAATTAACCAAGTTTAAGCCTTAGTATAAAGGAAAAATTATAATATAAAAGCAATATATATATATATATATATATATATATATATATATATATATGTATGTATGCATGTATGTATGTATGTATGTATGCATGCATATGTATATACATATATAGATATCCATATATGTATATGTATATATATATATATATATATATATATATATATATATATATATATATATATATATATACACACACACATATACATATACATACATACATATGTATGTATGTATATGTATATATACATATATGGATATCTATATCTATATATGTATATACATATGCATACATACATACATACATACATATATATATATATATATATAAAATAGTAAAAACAAAACAAAATAACAATAAAACCAAAAATAAAGGTTGTGTATTATTCCTAAAAACGAAGTACAATGTTTTTTAAAATATAAATGAACTTATATATATATCGAGAAAATTTGGGGGCCATCGCCTACATTGCCGTGACCTCCATTATTTAAAAATAAAATAAAAAGAAAGGGGGTGAGACGGCCATGGCACGGCTGGCCATCCCACCCCACAAACTAAATAAAAAAATAAAAAAAAAAGTTATATATACTCATATTCGTCTTTATTTATTTTTGTATAAAATTTGCAATATGATTTTATTTTATTTTTGCAAACTCGTAATATGATCATATATATAAAAATATAGACTTGTTTAACCTACACACACCCCTTATAAATATTTTGGTCAAGCCTCCCTTTTCCATGCTTAAAGAACTTCCATGAACCTCCACAAAGAAAATAGAAAAAAAAAAGAAAACAAAAGAGAGTGAAATGAAATTGAGAGAGATAGAATAAGTTTTGGTTAGATGGCAGGAAAATTTTAGTGACAAATTTTTGTTAACTCGCGAATATAAGTAGTTAGTTGCCACTTAGTTCGCCAAAAATTTCGGCGACATGTCACTGTAAGGGTCGGCTTGCCTACTATTTACACATAAAAATAAACATATGCATGTATTTCACCATCGTTTCAAATCAAATCATGCGCTCGTACTCACCAAAGTATAATACTATACATATCGCCAAGGTATAGTACATACACGATCGTCAACCTTTTTTACAATTTATGACTGTCATCCAACCTCGATCTCGTCCAACCCGAGTCCATCCAACCTCAATCACCCAACCAAGAGTCATCCAACCTCAAGTCGTCTAACATCAATTTGTCCAACTTTAAGTCATCCAACCTCAATCTATCCAACCTCAATCCGCCTAACCTCTTGCCCCTCCTACCTCTGTCTATCCGAGTCTATAATGTTCATCCATGTAATCATATTTTAACAATCAACATCTACAACATATCCATGGATTCTGGAAAACAGGGTAAGAAGGTTATTGCTAGTGACAGCTTAAAAAAGAATAACAAGACATTATTTGGCTATTTTGGCCACTCACAAAAAATGACTATCAGGTCGATCTCGCATAAAATATAGGTGTGTACTATATACTAATTTACATAATTTTATTATTATATTTTCCATAGTGTATGTTTCTTATATAATTGTACTCTTTATCAAATTGAGTATTTTCTCTTTGTATTGTTTTTTAATTTCGCAACACTTTTATATGCATGCATATCTCAAACACATTCAGAAACCAATAATTTTTGAGATGTTCCTATTAATGAAAACATTCATTTCCTTGATGACATTGAACTAGGAGAAAATTTATCAAATTTTCATCCAACTCCAACATCAGAGGAAGCTTTTACTCCAATGTTTGTTTCGTAAAAGGAGACATGACGATCATGATATTCCCGATGATAACCTAGTTGCACAAGTCAAGTCGAAGAAAGTAATAAAAAATATGTGAGAAGAAAGTGGACAAACCTGACAATAAGAAGAACTTTCAAGTTTGATTGGGCAACTAACTATCCTTTTATGAACCTATTGAGCCGAAAAATGGTAATGCTATACCAACTCACGCCGATGTAAGATATGTAGTTGGAAATAAGGGAAAGATCATAAAATACAACTCAAACTAGACACCATTGAAAAACACTATGGGAAAAAAATATGTTTCCCAAAAGCTAAAGGATGGACACATAGTAAGATCTCATAAATAGAAAAATTTAAAAGACTACTTCGTATGTGAAGTATGCAAAACAGTATGAAAAAAAACAAAACGTTTGAAAAATCTAAATGAAAAAGGTAGCACAATTGTAGCAAAAATTAGGAAAATCTATGGAGACTCGAAATACATGCTAAAAGTATTCAATTTTCTACGATATTCCATGTATTGAAAAATGGAAGACCTATTTCAGATTTCTTAGATAATAAAATTTTGTATCAGGTTATTGACTTACAGAATGTTTCACAATCACATTGGTCAGATAGTCGTGGCTGGGAAATTGCAAAATGTCTTGCTTTGGTGGAAAAGGAGGATTTGAAAGAAGTTGTTAAAAATGCAAAGTTTATTTCTCTTTTAATTGACGAGGTGACAACAATGGATAATACTTCATGGGTTTGTATTCATATATATACTTTTGCAAATGAAAAAATAAATCCCCATCTCTTAGCTATTCATAAAATGAGTGAAAATTGCACTAAAACATGTACAAATCAATGTTGTCAAGTTTTAAGGATATACATGTATGGATGATTTTTCCATTGCAACAAAGTTAGTTTGTGTTGAACCGACGGGTGCAATTGTTGTAATGTGCAGGGGGCGTAAATGGTCTCTCGTGTCGAATAAAGACAATTGTTGCACCCTATATGATTGTAATTCATTGCATGGCTCACAGAATGAATATGGTATATAAAACTATGAGCACATTCAAAAGTGTTGCGAGTGGAGGACATGATCCGTGACTTGCATGATTATTATTCAAGTAGTGCAAAAAGCTTTTTTAGAATTTTAAAAAATTGAAATTGATTGATGATTAAAAAAATCTTCTTAAAGATGTAGATACTAGATGGATTTCAATGTATGAGCCTACTTGTAGAATATTTGAAGAATATCCTTCGTTGATGTGTTTTATGTATAAATACCGCATGGAAGTAGATTTAGCTAAAGATTTGATGTATTGTCTAACAAATATTGAAACTTTACTTCCATTATGTTGTATTTTTCCAATGTTGAATGAGCTAAATGTTTTGACGAAGTATGCACAAGAGTGTCAGCATCTACATAACATAATTCATGCGAATAAGAAAACGTGAAGTAAGAGTGACACGCGATTGATATGAAATAGTATTATGTGACATGCGAAATAAGCTGAATTTTTTTTCTCAATCTTTATGTATAGAGATCTCGTGAACGATTCAAAAATGTATAAATTACTTGAGGCAATGGGAGTTGTTAATCTACTATTTTGGAATATAGTTGGAGGCATTACATGTGAAATGTCCATCAGTAATATATTTAGAAAATACATGAATAGTCTAGTGGAACATTTCTGTAAAGCACAAGACATTTTTACAAAAGAAGTTACTCAATTCTCAGTCACAACAATTTTCCATAACTATGCTAGAGCAATTTCATTTTCTAGAAGAACCAAATAAAAATGGTTCCATTAGAAGACTTTGGAAGAAGCTTTATTCCATCAAGTATTTATGAGATGATTTGAGCGGGTATTTTTGACTCGTATGAGTTTTGTCAAACTATGATCTTGTGATTTTTTAAGATGAGAGGGTATTCAGTGCATTATCCTTCATAAAATCCAAAGTTCAGTAACAAATGGATAGAAATGTAGAAAGTCAGTATGAGATTATATGTATCTAGTTATTATGTGGAGACTTTTCCTTATGAGAGAGCACTTGCATTATGAAATTCACTTATAGAAAGAAGAGGAGTAGGTAACATTATGACTGATCCGGTGATCAACACATCCACCGAACACGCTACCAATTTAGTAGAATTTGAGGACACTTATGAACGGGTTGCTCAAGGATTGTTTCAATTGCTAGAGTCTTGATTTCTTGTATATATTCTTGACAATATTGATAAAATTATTTGATATATTTCATATTGATTAATGATTATCAATTGCTCTTAATAGACTATGTTGTTTTACTTGTAACAATTTTTTTATATTTTGTTTTATTATTGAAATAAAGATAGTGATTGATTTATTTTGATCCATCTATGTGATTAATATTTTATCTCTGCATGAAACATAAATCCTTTCTATACTCAAACAAACACACACCAAACGTCTAAAACCATGCTTTAAAGTTTACATCTCCAAATAGTAACATAAAAATGCATAGTAAGCGTAAACGATTACATGTTTCAGATATTAAAATGTTGAAAAATTTCAATAAATGTGATACAATAGTAAATATATTTCCAATTCACAATTAAACTTGTATTCATTCTAACAAGAGGAAGATTACTTTATGAAGACATAAATGTTTTCATAAAGCATTGTTAGCTAATAAAATTACAAAATTATGGGTTATCAATTTATTTTCAAAGCTTTTGGGCAAGTTTTGTCATATAAGAACACATTACGAGGGAATCATCTTTTTCTACCTATAATTTTGAATCATATTTGTCCTTACGCTTCTACACATGGAATAAAACATTTAAAATTGGTTGGCCATTATCTTTCAATTCCTATGCCATGTGTTGAATTGTGACAACATGCTTGTCACATGGTGAAACTAGCTTTTTTCAATTTTTTGTTACAGGGGCAACTTGATCTTTTCTTGCAAAAGAGGCAGAGTTTGCTCAATTTGTATAGTTCTCTCTTATAAAACTCTCGATACATGTAAATCATGTGTTGTGTTATTTATATTTTGAAGAATATTTTGCTCCTCCTCCTCGTAATATATCCTACCAACAAAAGTGGTGGATCAACATCCTGCCTTTTCTACCAAGAAGATATTGGATCCATCTTATGCTCCTTAATTATCCTCCTCATTGTATTATTTTGTTTATTTAATAATAATATTTTTTCCTTTAACTGTATAAATGCATTCAAGCTTTTACAGAATTCTTCAAATATGCATCAAATACAACTACTTCTTTCTTTAAATTTTCATATTTTTCCTACAAAATAGAAATGTATTAGATAAGTTATAAATAATTTATTGCAATGCTCATAATTTCATAATTTTTCACATGTAAAAGATGACCTACTTATAGCTTTTCTCTTTTTTTGCATTTGCAACTAAAACATTACTTTTGTCTCTAGCCCATTTGTTGTAGTATGCCCGGGCTTCAACATTAAGATTCTCCAACCTGTTTAACCTTATATCTAAAACTTCATCATCATAATCATTATTATACAAAATTGTGCCAGATCGGGCTTTGTTTAGCAAAATGTCGAGCCTTTTCTGGTCAGCTCTACTACGGCATGGAACAATGAATGCCTATGAGTATAATTATGGTATGTGTATTTATTTCTTTGATAATTTTTTTCCCTTGTCTCCCGCTGGGTGTGCACTAATTCCACATCATACATAACCACTTCCTGAATGTGGCCCTCATACTCGTGATACCAAATTCTCAACTACAAAATCTGTCTTTTGATCATCCATGAGTGGAATTTGACTTGGTGGAGGAGGAGAGTCTATGATTTGGTGGGTATATTGTTGCGCTTATAGTTCGAGGAGGTGGAGTAGTTCAGATCATATCATGGGTGTCAAAATAGTTCCCTATATCAATGTTGCCACTATCAAATCCCAAAAACTCATCATCAAGCTCGATTTGGTTCAAAATCTGGGTACATGTTGCACTCAAGACACCATGTACTGAAAAACCTATAAATTATGAGGTTGTGGGGTGAACTATTCCCGTGGAGTCGGAAGAAACGTTGTATTCTTCCCTGCAAATTCTATTTTTGTTTGTACATTGCGTGGTGGAGGCACCAGAGGCCTTTTTGGAATCTATTATGGTTTTCTACAAACTGCAAGAAGCAAAGTATTAAAAATTAAATAAAGTATACCTTGTAAATACTAAATAAAATATTTGTAAGTAAACAAAATATGCTAAACATTATAAATTACCTTGCATGCTTGGAGATGTGATCATTCAACCTTGTGATTGTGACTGAGTTTGATCTAGATCATCAAACTCAGAAGTTTCGTAAACAAAAAAATGTTGAAATATTAAAATACTTTACCACTTACAAAATAGATAACATGTTAATGATTCCTGCTAGTAGCTTAGTTATAAATAGTAATATTAATACCTGTAGAAAATTGTAGTGGGAAAGGTGGTGGTACTTGGTGGAGCTATCAATTTCTAGGTTTTTTTTGTCAAGGAAATCGAATCGGGTCGATTCCACCAATCAATATCATAATCACCATAGACCTCTGTGAGAGTGGCTATACCTCGAGTAATAACCTCCTTATGAGATATTGCAGCTACAATTCTTCTCAGCAAAATATAAATTAATATTAATATTGCATTTAAAAATAATTAATCATTATGTTGTTAAAATTAATTGTTAATTGTTGTTCTTCAACCTAAATACCTATCTTTAACAATGTATCATTTGTCATAATGTAATTTTCCATTCTCGTATTGGTGGAAATATTCTTAATAGAAAACAAGTAGATAATTGGTATAAGAAAACACAATCTTCTATTTATTAGGTGCATTGAAACTGCAAGGGCATTGTTGACATTTGTTTTGATTTGATTGGACAAATATGTGTGCTAATCAAATTGTTTCCTCGCCAATGTTTCATGATAAATATTGAACTGCCTCATAATGGAATGTTTGTGGATCTGCATGTAACACAATCCTAGATTAAAAGAGAGATATCATTGCAAGAAATAATTTATTTGTAACACTTTGTATAGCAAGGCTTCTTTTGGAATAATTAACTGCAACTACAACTGCAACAAGAAACAAGAAAAGTTAGATGCTTGGGTATTCAATTAATATTAAGAAAAAAACAATTGAAAAAAAAAATTGAACTTACCATCAACCTGCACATTGTAATAAGACTCCAAATATTTTTTGTCTTCATCACTTAAGAAAACCTTTGTAGTCACAGCAACTAGTTTTGAAAAGGTAAGCCAATTAATCAATGGACGCCTCTGCGATCTCCACGTGGATTGAGAATGTACGATCCATCAAGGGGACTGAAAACTTTCCATCTTTGTGGTTGTAAGAATTGATCAGGTAATCGAGGATGGTAGTATCTATTTTGAATTGGGGCATGTTGACAAGCCCCATGAATTGTGTTTTGTGCATCCAATCTTTAGGTGTAAAATTGAATGGAGAGGGAGGGAAAAGGTTGCGTAATTGCACGTTGGTTTGGTAGAAAATTAGAGATAATGTTGTATATTGGTAAATGTTTATGGAAAAAAGTAAATAAATGAACCTTGTAGGCTATATATTGGGTTTGAGTTTATGCCGAGGACATGTAGTGATAAACGATAGGTGGAGAGTTTCGAGGAAACACATGTCATGGACTCGTGTGCAAGCTAGTCAATTAAATAAGCAAAGATGTATCCGCCACTCATCGCCATCCAACATGAAAATATATGCCACGTATCTCCTGACCCATCTAACAGAGAAGAAATGACCGTCCAACCCGTGTACCCAATATGAAAGGGATGATTGTCCAATAGTGAAGAGACGGTCATCCAACCTAGTAAGGAAGAGACCACCATCTAACATAAAGTGAAGAGACTATTGTCCAACTTGGAAGTGGAAGAGATGATTGTCTAACTCAATAGGAAGAGACACTAATCCAATAAGGAAGAACTTCCAACACAAAAGAGATGACCGTCCAATCGTAAAGAGACGACTCGCCTAATATGGAAGAGACCACCATCTAATAGGGAAGAGACAAATGTTTAACCCTTCTCGCCCATCGACAATGGATAGATGGTCGTCCAACACCTGTCCAACTATGTGAAGCCACGGAAATTTGTGGAATTCCAAATCTTTTTCATTGCGGAAACATTTTTTCTCGATATTCGTCATTGTTTCAAAAGTCCATTTCAGAGATTCGCCACCCATTCTATAATATTTTTTCGAGGAGGGGTCTTAAATGAACCATGTTAGATGTGTTAGGGTTTCAAGGTGTCCTAGATCCAAGGGATGAGATAGATCTAATCCTAGGGCTCACATTTCACCCTCCCACCTACCCCTTTGACTAGTTGACCACTTGACTTGATAGGTGCCCTTTATTGTTATATGGGTTTAATTAAAGTAGTTATAACTTTGGAATTAATATTGTTTTAGACTTATCTATTATTATAATATAGTCTTAAGATTGTTTTTAGAATTTTATTCACCTTGGAATAAATAACCCCATAGTTTCTAAATGTTATATTTTATTTTAATAAAGTTATAACTATTCTGATAATCCAAATATCGGGAATAAAGTAAAATGATAAAATGGGAGTGCAGATAAGATGTAGGGGTTTACATCTTCCACAAGAAAAATTATGAGTGCGCCTTTCCAACTAGATAAGTCATCTCTCACGATGGTGTCAAATATTTCAACAATCGTGAAACCTCGTTAAACCACAATAACTCTTTTTCGATCAAACAAAGAAAAATTGTTCCATAATTTTTACCCCTTAATTTTAATTATTTTTACACGCTAAATATTTTTTGGGCCTCACATAATCCTAGATTACAAAGTAGTGACACCATAACTTATGGGGTAACAGAGTGACAAAGGAGCTTTAACATTCTGTGGCATAACTTGTTCTGAAATGGTAGGGAGGAATTGGTTCTTAAGCTCCTATATGGTAGAAGTGGCAAGTGGTGGGCAAGAGGAACCATGGGAAACCAAAGCATTTTTGTTGGTAATTGTGGGTCCACCCATCATTAGAAACAACAAGAGCTTTAGTTTCTAGTGAACCACTATCCCGTGAATTTTGATGGGAAATAGCCATTAAAGGGGATTCTCGGATCATATAATTTGAGGATTGACAATGAAAATAGGTGTTTGAGAGATTAATATATAAGTCACATTGGAGAGAAAAACAACCACCAATCTTGTCCAAAAACTACAAGAATATATTGTAATATCCTCCCCATCTGGCAAATGGGTTCAAAGGGTCGAATATGAGAGGGTTTCCTCTAGCTGTTTTAGATGCAAACAGAAGGGACACTTCCAAAAGGATTGTAAGAATGGTCTTGTTCCAAGTAATGCCATGTGGAAAAAAATTGATAAGCCTCAATCTATTGAAAATAACTGACTCTTCTTTTAAGTCGATCAAAAAAATCATGTTAGGCGAGTCTTACAAAGAACCTGTGCCTTCAAGCCTCTACTTTTGACTCTAAACCATCTCCTTGTCAAGAAAACTCGCGCCGGTGTGTAGGACTTTACCCAAATCCTTGCACTATTTCAAGAAGGTTTGGAAATAGGGCACGGGCCAATGAGGACCTACTGAGTATCTGGTGTGTGCTCGAGAAGCATAGGATGTTCATGTACTTGAGGCTGATGTGGAAGAGGCATCTGACTTAGACAAAGATCATAGGGAAGTTCAGATTTGTTCTCGGTGCTCCATCCTCCCAACCCCTACTATCAATCGTATTGATTTTGGTCCTAAGAACCCTCCAGGCCGGCCTTCTAAAGAACAACTCTCAAAGCAAGAGATTGTCGTTGGTAAGCAACAACAGATTGGCACTTTCTTTCTTTCATCAAGTAGGAGAGGCGAGTCCTCTCTGAAGAAAGGATGAGAATCCTCTCCTTGAATGTTAGGGGTTTAAACACCCCTAACAAACAACACCTTCTCAAGGCGCGCTATGCCATAGAACAGGCCATTGATTTATGTTTAATTCAAGAAACTAAAATGTCCAAATATGATTGTATTTCGGGTTGGTCACTGCGTAGTTGGAAAGGATGGTGTGGAGTGTTTGTCAACTCTAAAGGCGCGTCTCGTGGTATGGGTATCATGTGGAAGACTAGTAAATTATTTGTGGACCTTCTTTCTGAGGATCTGAATTTTCAATGGTCCAGGGTTCAGGTAAAGCATTCTGATGAGTCTTTCCTTATTTGTAACATATGTGGTCCTTCTAATCCTATCAAGAAGAGATAAATTTTGTCTATATTGGAAGCAGACCTTAGGTATTTTACCAATGAATTTTTTTTACTTGTGAGACTTTAATGCCACCCTTTCGACAAAGATAAACGAGGTGGGATTCGATGGCAACCTCATTCTCAAATGGATTTCATTTCCTTTATTGAGAACTCGAGCGCTGGATTTAGAGCCGAAGAGAGGTCGGGTTCTCCGGACCAACAGACGGTTGCCTCGTGACATGGCTGTTAGATCGGGATCGCTTCCTAGTTTCTCGATGTTCTGCCTTCAACTTCATTTTCTCAACAAAGTGAAGTCCTTCCTTTGTCTAGTTTGGATCATTTTCCTATTGCTCTTCACCTTCAATTTGACCTTCCTCCGCGTAGATCCCCTTTTCAATTCAAAATGATGTGGATGCATGACCCCAATTTTCCCGATTTGGTCATGTTATGAATATATTGTTTGTAGCATTATTAATATTGTATTATGTGTGAGTATTTATATTATTATTTAAAATGAGATGTCAAACTCATTTAATAATATTATAGTGTGAGTGAAGTTGTCAATAAACAACCTAGCATGTAGCTATTTTCGGAGTGTGAGGGATCCAGGCATAAGCTCGAGAGATTTATGGAGAGAGATACGAGGAAGACTAAGTGATAAGACTTGACTCCTAGATTATAGGATCAAGTATTTGTATAATAAGCTATCACTAGATGAATACAACATCCCAAATGAATTCAAACTTCTATATTCTTGTTATTTGGTGTTGTTTATATTATATTGCAGTTCTTATCAGTGGTATCAGAGCATCTTTGATCCAGTGCTTGTGGATTCCCTGTGACTGATCTAGATATTTATTTTAAGTCACCTGTTGCGTAAGAGTTTTGCTTTGGAATGAACTTGGAATTCTACGTGGTGTGTTGAAAGGCTTGGTTTCAACGTTGCACGGTGAAGTGAATTTCTCATTGATATATTATCTTCCAGTTGTATTGAAGATTTAAATTTTGCATTGACTTGTACATAGTATGGATGTGTGTGTTAGATTTGATTCACCTGGTATTTGATTAGTCAAGTGTATTCATGTAGATCTACAGTGTTTAACGACCATGATGATATGTATGATGATATGTAGTCAGGGCATCCTTCAACGTAAATGGTACCAGAATGTTCATTCTTTCTAAAACTTAAGGAGAACTTACTTGTTTGGAATGCCTCTTCTTTTAAAAACATATTCCTAGAAAAACGCAGAGTGGAAAATGAGATCGTAGCCAACAAAACCGTATCGGGCAGATGGCATAGGTCAAGCTTAAATACTGGAAGGAAAAAGAGCTTCTCGAAGAATTGGGGGATATTAGCCTTAAAAAAGAGACATATTGGAAGCAGAAATCTAGAGAGACCTGGTTGAAAGATGGAGACAAGAACACTAAGTTTTTCCACTCGTCGGTTAAGGCTAGAAGAAACCAGAATTACATTTCCAAACTTAAGTTGGAGGATGGTACTTGGCTCTCTTCCCAAGCTTCTGTTAAGGAAGAAGTTGTGTCTTTTTTCCAGAATTTTCTAAATGATGAATATAGTTCTTCTTTCGTTGCTCAACAACCTTTTTGGATCAGTATCATAAAATTGTGAATGAAGAGGACAACGTTCTTCTTCTCTCCCCCTTTTCTAAAGAGGAAATTCACAAAATTGTTTTTTCCATGGAGAGAGACAAAGCCCTCGCCCCGATGGATTTCATCATTGCCTTCTTTCAAAATTTTTGGAATGAGATTGGTGATGATGTTTGGCTTGCTGTCGAAGAATCTAGAAAATCAGAGGAAGATTCTAGGGGAAATGAATCACACCTTTATTTGCATGTTCCCAAAAAGAATCCGCTGAACAATTGGATGATTTCCGTCCTATATCTCTCTGTAATACTACATACAAAATCATCTCTAAAGCAATCGCCTTTAGATTGTGACCTCTTTTGGATAAACTTATTACTCAAGAACAAAGCGGATTCATTCGGGCAGGTCCATTTCTGATGGTATTATTATCTCCCATGAGATCATTCACTCTCTCAAATCTTCCTCTCGACCTGGCATGATGATTAAACTTGATTTCAACAAAGCGTATGATCACCTCAATTGGAGATTCCTTCTCAAATCTCTTCAGTGTTTGGGATTCAATGACCGCTTGTGGTCGGGATCTTTAATCGCGGGTTCCTCCTCTGCTTCTTTGTCCTGCTCAATGGTTCAAAGGAAGGTTTTTTCTCCAATAGTCAGGATCGACAAGGTGACCCTTGTCCTCTTTTCTCTTCATTCTCATCATTGAGGCTTTGGGTAGAGCCATTAATAACTCTATAACACATGGCTCCTTACTTGGTATTAAAATGGCTACGAATCTCCCTCCTCTTTCCCATCAGTAGTTTGCAGGCGATACTTTTCTTTTGGCACTGCTACTGTCTTAAAGGCTCAAGCTATTGACAATATCTTTGTTTCCTATTCCAAAGTTGTTGGTCAGGTAATCAATTTTCACAAGTCTGTCATTTTCTTCTTTAACGTCTCTATGTTTGCAGAGAAGAATTCATGTTATTTTGGGTTTTGAGTTGGGTTTTCTCCCCCACAAATATGTTTCGTATCCCCCTTTTCACGGAGCCGACAGCGTAGAGCTTCTCTCTAGGATGATTTGCTTCAGCCCTTTCCCTGAGATTACAATCATGGAAGGGGAAATGGCTCTCTTGTTGGTCGTGTTCTTCTTATCGTATCGATTCTTGTGTTGTTCCTATCTTCATGCTCTCTGTGTTGAACATTCCCAAATTTGTCCTTAGCAAGTTTGAGAAAATTGTCAGAACCTTTCTTTGGCAAGGTAACAACGAAGATAGGAAATTTCACTTGGTGAAGTGGGATGAGGTTAAGCTCCCAAAAGTTTAGGTGGTCTAGGAGTTATCGACTGCTCGCAAAATTTGGCACTTGGCACCAAATTAGTTTGGAACTTTATCTTCAATCCCCAAAGGTTGGTTTTCCAAGTTCTTTCTCATAAATACTTTGAAGCAGTGCCGCTCAAGTTTTTACTCTCCAGCGAAGATCTTCCCAAGGGATCGCATATTTGGAATTTTCTTTGTAAATGCAGGCAACATTATTATCGCGGACCATATTTCTTGGTAGATCAGCAATGGTCTAAGGGCCGATTTCTGGGAAGACATTTGGAATGGGTTTGATCCCCTTAATTTAAATCCTAATTTGAATAGAGTTATGAACATAACCAAGGCTATTTGGGGCAACAAAGTGGCCGACTATGGTGTTCCTGACTTGGATGGCTCCCCTTCTTTTGGAAGGATCCTTCTCATCTTGGGCTAACTAATCTTGAAATATCCTCCTTCAAAGAGGCCCTTTCCCATAGAAAAGTAATACGATAGGCTCAAGAGGACTCATTATCAGGGCTAGGTGCCCCTCAGCTGCTCTTACTCCACAAAGTTGGTTATGCTAATCTCATCTCCATGTCTGGTAAAGGGGCTCCCAGCTGGAATGGTTGTTGGAATTCCAAGATCCTTCCAAAAGTGGCCATCTTTGGTTGGCTTGTTGTTAAAAAGAAAATACTCACACAACTCCTAAATGGTAATATCTCTGGGGCTTTAATGGGTCCCCTTCTAAATGTGTCCTCTCGTGGACAAATGTTGAAGAAGATATCGAAAGCATCTC